>CM021102.1:730948445-731052223 GCA_007115665.2 Sequoiadendron giganteum
CACATACCCTCTTAATCCCTCAACCCTCAACCAACCCTGAACCTTATCCCAAACCCCACTTGAGAGAGAGAGAGGAGGGAGAGGCGGGTGGGAGGCATACTGAGAGAGAGGGAGAGGGAGAGGGAGAGGGAGAGGGAGAGAGGGAGTGAGAGAGGGAGGGATTGGAAGAGAGATAGAGGGAGTCACTGTGAGAGGGAGAGGGTGTAGGAGAGGGAGACTTGAAAAAGAGAGAGAAAGATGGGGTAGGACGGAGATACTTGAGAGAGAGAAAGAGGGAGATAGGGTGGGAAGGAGAGACCTAAGAGAGAGGGAGAGAGAAAAAGTGGGAGAGAGATAGAGGGAGTGAGAGAGATAGGGAGAGAGACAAAGTGGGAGAGAGAGAGGGAGTGAGAGAGAGGGAGAGAGACAAAGTGGGAGGGAGATAAAGTGAGTGAGAGAGGGAGGGAGTGGGAGAGAGAGAGAGAGGGAGAGAAATAGAGATAGAGAGATAGAGTGAGAGAGAGGGAGAGGTGGAAGGAGAACCCAAGAGAGAGGGAGAGGGAGAGAGGGTGGGAGGACAACCCTGAGAGAAGGAGAGGGAGACAAAGTGGGAGAGAGGGGGTGGGAAGGAGATACCTAAGAGAGTAGGAGAGAGAGGGAATGAGAGATAGAGGGATGGGAGACACAAGGAGTGAGAGAGAGACTTGAGAGATGGAGAGGGGGTGGGAGGAAGAGGGAGTACTCAAGGGAGAGGGAGTACTCGGGATAGAGGGATTCAAGAGAGATGGAGGGGATGGGGGGCGAAATACATGAGAGAGAGAGAGAGAGTGGGAGGGGGTGGAAGGGAGATATCTAGGAGAGAGGGAGAGAGATAGAGGGAGTGAGTGAGAGAGAGAGAGAGGATGTGGGAGAGAGATAGAGGGAGTGAGTGAGAGAGACAAAGAGAGGCCTGAAAGAGGGAGAGGGGATAGAAGGGAGAGACTCGAGAGACAAAGAGGGAGGGAGAGTAGGTGGGAGGGAGAGACTTGAGAGAGAGGGGGAGAGACAGTGGGAGAGAGATAAAGGGCATGAGAGAGGGAGGGACTTGAGAGAGAGAGGGAGAGAGAGTGGGAGAGAGATAGAGGGCATGAGAGAGAGGGACTTGAGAGAGAGAGGGAGAGGTTGTGGGATGGAAAGGTAGACGGAGATAGATAGAGGGAGTGAGATAGGGAGGGAGTGGAAGAGAGATAAAGGGAGTGACTGTGAGAGGGAGAGGGGGTAGGAGGGGGAGACTCAAGATAAAGAGAGAGAGGGAGAGGGGGAGGATGAAGATACTTGAGATAGAGAAAGGGAGAGAGGGTGGGAAGGAGAGACCTAAGAGAGAGGGAGAGAGACAGAGTGGGAGAGAGGGAGAGAGAGGGAGTGGGAGAGAGAGAGGGAGTGTGTGTGTGTGAGAGAGAGAGAAAGGGGGGATGGAGATAATCGAGAGAGAGTGAGAGAGGGAGAGAGATAGAGTGAGTGAGAGAGAGGGAATGGGAGAGAGATAGAGAGAGTGAGTGATTGACAGACATAAGAGAGGGAGAGGGGGTAGGAGGGAGAGACTTGAGAGAGAGAGAGACAAAGAGACAAAGATAACAACCTAAGAGAGGGAGATGGAATGAGAGAGATAAAAAGACCAAAGAGGGAGAGTGAGAAAGGGGGTTGGAGTGAGATTTATTTAGGTACCTATGTGGGAGGGAAAGAGACCTGAGAGAGGGGATTGGACTGAGAGAGTAGTCTAGGTCGCATGGGAGGGAGTGAGACCTAAGAGATAGAGACTTTAGAGGGATAAAGAGTTATCCAGTAATGGTAACGAGTTAGAGAAGGTATGAAATGTAAAACCTCGACTATCCATCTACGATCATAAACTGTGCACTCTAAGCATTATCAAAGCTGTTCACCAAAGAGGGGAAATTCTAGTTCTGTGCAAAGGAGGCCATTTGGCGCTCGCCAAATGGCCTGCTTTGGATGTGTTAATTAATAGGATTTGCCAAAAAATTTCATATTTTCGTCCGTGCTCCCCATCTCATTTGCACGTCTTTCAATGCAAATTTATAAAAAAACCATGATAGCGTTAACCTCTCTCTTAGCTATCTAAATATATAATTCTTTTTTCATTTTGATTTAGTTAAGGTTTTGATCCATGGCTTCTATTGTAAATGCCTTTGTTTTTTGTCAAAAACCAACATGTGCTAGGTTTAGGATAGATTTTTACACGTTCATCGGAATGTGAAACAAATTACATTTTTTGAAACTAGACTCTATTCTACACATGATGAAAAAAAAAAATCAATTTTCAATTAGTTTGCAAAAACTTTGGGGGGGGAGCACGCTCAAATTTCAGTTTTTCAGGATGTGTCCACTTTGAAAATTCATAAATATTATATATTCATTAAAAAAATTATTTGAAAGGAGGATAAACTAAATGGTGTTAGCTAATTTCTCACTATTGAGATTTTTGAAATTCTAAAAAAAAGTTAATCAAAAAGGGGCAAGCCCTCAGGCACTATGCTATTTTTTTTTATAAAAATAGAACCTTGTTTTGGGCCCCCACCTTTTTGAGACCTTTAATTTTCATTAATTTTAAAAAAAAAATAGTAGCTAAGAAACTAGACTTGGAGCACTTCAACTTTTGTTCTTGCCGTATCTTGAAACTTTGAGCGTAACTATCTTCATTTTCTCATGCAAATCAGATTTTGTTGATCTCAGAAAAAAAAAAAAAAAGTGGCATCTTAAGAGCCAAAATTGTGTCACAGATTGGTGCACTTACCCATACTTCAAATTTTAAAGTTTTGAGTTTAGTAGTTTCTAAGTTTTGACATTTACTACTTTGTCAAGGTTTCATTTGTAAATTTGTAATTCTTATACTTATACATATTTTTATAATTATTTTTACAAGTACTATATGTATGTTATCATCGCTCCCACCACTACTCACCACTGTTCCCTCCCCTCTCCGCCCCCCGCCACCAAATCTCCCCATCTAGAAACCTCTGTGGAACACAGATTGTCACATATTTAGTTCTAATTGAGTTACACTCCTAATCTCATCAATGATCTCCACCTATTAGGTATGTTTAGGTTTAGTCAACTCCATCTATTATATTTTATGAGCCTTAATTAGTTATCACCTTTCATGCATTTCCTTTCTCCATATAAGCCCAACCTTATTTGTATTATGATACTCCATTTATTCTTTGATTAAAATACAATTTATTGTATCCTATTAATTCTCTACATTATTGTGCTTTCCTTAAACATTATTATTCTTTTGTTAAAATTATTATAGACCATAAATGTAAAAAAAATGTTAATAATAATTCAAGAAAAATAAAATTAATTTATTAGTGAAAGAATAAAACAAACCTCACATAAATTTAAAAATTGGACTAATTGAAGAAATTTTATTTTTGAACCTATTAAATAACCACTAAAAATTATGATACTCTCTAATAATATCAAACAACCATCTTTAAATTTTCCTAATAGAGTCTATGTTATAGTCTCAACATTATAGAGTCATATTTAGCTTGGATTCTCATACCAAATCTAGAATAGATTGGCTAAATTTTGGTGATTACTTGTCCCATTTCTTTTAACTTCTCTAGATGTGTTGTGTTTTCTCAAATAAAATTAAGTTCTCTATAATTTATTAATTCTTTATGGATCATCGCCATTTTTATCAATGCTTTGGTGTGATGTCTTTCTCACTTAATGGTTTTCTACTTACAAGTTAAAAGATTTATCATTTGAATTATGCAATCAAAAATATTTTTATTATTTTCATCTCTCTTTTTTCAACATGTCTTTTTCACTTAGTGATTCTATATGCTATTTTTAAATTTGAATTACATAATTTTTGCGATAAAAACTGTGTCAAAGTGAATTATTTAAACAATAAAATAACAATTGAAACACTCAAGATTGGGTGAAAGAGATCAAAACAACATAAAATTAAATGAGCTAGAACTATGTCAAACTTCTTGTTGTAATGATGTACCCATGATGTTCATTTTTATGTGTTTGATATGTGTTCACTAGTAATTTTGGAAGCATAATGGTAGTCAATTGATCAATATGTATGTTGTGTGAAAATGGCTAAGTAGAGGATTTAATATGTTTTGGATAAAATAAATCGATGGATGTCATGAAAATATGGAGATCAATGGTTGGGAATGGATAAGAAACTTAAAGACATGAGATGATCAAAAGTGTCAAGTATAGAATTAATGAGATAGAGATGGTACCCTTGGAGTGTGGAGAGATCTTGCCATAAAGGAAAATTTTGTCCTCACACTCCAAGGTGTAAGGAAGAGGGAGAATGAATGAATTTAAAAATTTCTTTGGTGTACTTTGGAAGGGAAGCCCATGTGGGGTCCCTTCCAAAAGAGAAAAAATATTAATAAAAGAGGGTAGTAAGTGGGTGGTGTATTTAAGGGAAGAGTTGACATCTCACTCAATCATGGATTAAAAAATGTGCATATTATTAGGGTAGATTAGATGGGGTTTAGGATTAGGATTAGTGCAAGTGAGAGAAGTTGGAAAATAAGACTAGGGAGAGAGAAAATTAATTAAATAACATGTAATAATTTAATTCATTTGGAAGAGATGGGATAGGAGGGGTGAATTAAATAGATAGAATTATTTATTTAATTTTCTAGAAGAAAGGGGGGATATGGGTAAAGTGAAGGTAACTAAAATAAATAAATTTTCTTTGGCTAGGACTTGGGAAAATAGAAGATAGGAAATATTAACTAAATGGTTAAATGATAATTAATTAATATAAGCAATGGAAATTGGAAGGAAATAGGAAAAAATGAAATATTAATTAAATAAATGAGACACTATTTAATTAATATGCATGGGATCGAGAATAGACAAACTAAGGATAAATTGACCAAATTAAATGGTCAATTTTAAGTGTCTACATTTTGTCTCTCTTTTAAATAATGGCATTTAAAAGAAGAAAATATAGTCGATGCAAAGAAGACTGAGTGAAATAGATGCCCTAATATGGAGGAAAGAGAGGGAATTGGCTAGGGTAGGTTATGCCGCCTTGAGGTGGATATGAAAAATGGACCCGAGAAACCTCTTGGGAGATGAAAATGAACTAAAAATGGGATAAGAAGAAAAAAATAGAGGTGAACACAAAAGAAATGAAGGAAAACAGAGCTACTATGAAGGGCTAGGATTGCAAAACACGAATGGGGTGGTATAAATAGTGATTATGTGCTAATTACTATTCATTTTATCCTAATTAAATAGTGAATTTGGCGAGGACCAAAAGAGAGTAGTGGAGTAAAGATGACACATATTCCAATGATAGAGCACTATGCAAACTAAGTGAGGGTGATTGGACAAAGAGGTTTCCTGGGTGGTTAGGCACACATATCAAAACTTTCCTTAGACTAGTAGTTTTTCCATTTAATGCTAGGTGAAAAATTAAGTGTGATATATTGGCCTAGTCTGATTAGGTAAATTGGCACACATTTAGGCAAGTGTGAAGAAACCAAATTCAATACACTTTGAAAAGGTGAATGGGAATTTTTTAAAGTGAATCTACAAAAAATGCATGACATTTGAGGTGAATCTACCATAGATGAGGCAAATGCACATCCTTTTAGGTGAATGGGTAGAAAAAGAAGTGAATCCATCTTAAACGAGCAAACACGCATGGGAAAATTCAAATGTATTGAGGGATGGAAGAAATATATTAGAAGGAAAACACATAGTTGATTAGGTGAATGAGATTAAAAAAAAGTGAATGTGTTCAAGGTGGGAACATTCTCTATAAGGTGAATATGAAAGAGTAATGTGAATGTGTCCTATGAAAGGGTGAATGCAACTAAATATAAAATTTAGGTAAAAGGCGAATGTGTCTGGTTGATGAGAAAATCTACCAATGGTAGATAGGATGGAGCTAGAATAAGTACAAAAGGATGGAGTTTGATGAAAATTTTGATATGGGGTTAAAATGTGTCACAAAGATTATCCATATTGGTGGCTCGTGAGAGGCAAGCTATAACTAGAATGATAAATTTATGATGCTAATTGGGCCCCCCAGAGGAGTGTAGGGTGGAATACATAGTACAAATGGCAACCACTTAGGTATGTAGAGCACTACTGACAACATTGGTTGAGAGGTGGTGTCTGAAGACTAACACCTTCCATAAACTTGATGAGCACGTGTAGTTATACTGGGTTGGGGGTGAGTCAATATAATAATATTTTCCTTTTCAAAACTTCATCCACTACAAAAATATAACACATGAAATATCTATCAATTAAGAACAAACGATTTATGTAGAAACCCTTTGTGGGAGAGAACCATGGCGATATATATATATATATATATATATATATATGTATGTATATATATATATATATATGTATATATATATATATATATGTATGTATATATATATATATATATATATATATATATATATATATATATATTATTGAGTTGGTGCTAAGTTGTGGGATTGGTGTCTCCAATGGGATAGTTCCTACAAAAGATACTTGTAAAAGAAGTAGGTTGGTACCTACAAAGAAGATATATATATATATATATATATATATTATTGAGTTGGTGCTAAGTTGTGTGGGGATTGGTGTCTCCAATGGGATAGTTCCTACAAAAGATACTTGTAAAAAGTAGGTTGGTACCTACAAAGAAGATATATATATATATATACTTGTAAAGAAGGTTGGTACCTATATATATATATATATATATATATATATATATATATATTTATATATATATATATCTTCTTTGTAGGTACCAACCTACTTCTTTTACAAGTATCTTTTGTAGGAACTATCCCATTGGAGACACCAATCCCCACAACTTAGCACCAACTCAATAACACCAACTCAATAATATATATATACCAATCTCTTCTAATGAGAGGTACCGACCTCTTGATCTCCTTGGTTATGAAGCACCAACCTCCAAATGAACAATATTATAATTATTTGAAACTCCTTAGATCTTTTCTAATCCACCTTCATAAATCTACTCATTACTTCATAAAAAATCTACCTTTTATCTTCCTTACATTTTCTATAAATATCCATCACATACTTCTTCACATATGCACTAAAGACTAAATATATTTTTCATAAACATCTGCTCTAGTTCTTCATATAAATCTACTTGTGTTCTTGAAATAAACTTGTACACATTTCTCATGTATAGATCTACATATGTTCTTCAATATGAATCAAAAATATTCATCACACTTTCTGCCCTTTTCGTCTCTTTTAATTTTTTTATAAGTCCTCTTGCACTTGTCCACAATAATTTTTCTCTAAATCCTCTTGCAAGACTTCAATAATTATGCTATAAATCCTCTTGGATCTGCTTTTAGACAAATGATATTCAACGAATTACTTGATTTCAAAATGGGCTTCAAAACCTCTTTAAATACCTTCACCAAGGGGGGAAACTTCATGAAACAACGTGTCATTTTCTAATGAATGTAAGTATTTATTTTATATGCGCCCCTTCATCTCTATCTTCGGAACTCCAATAGGGGTCAACTCCTATTTACAATATTTTCTATTTATTTTATTTCTCTTTTCAAATTTGAATCCCCAAAATGGGGCACCACAACTAAGAGGTGAACTACAAAAAAATAAAATAATTACAATTTGTTTAGAATCTAAGTAGAGGCGACTTCTTATGGGGTCAGCCTCATCAAATTATTAATTTCAATTTATTTAAACTCCTTCCATAATCAATGCCTATTCAGGAGTGGTGAATTTTTTAATGGTCGACCATACAAGAATACATATTCATCTTTCATAGTCAACTATCTACATCTTGTCTTGCATATATCTTTTAAGGAAAATTCTTCAATATGAAACTATCCTTGAACATTTATGATAAGATATAGCAATCTCCAATACTCGTTTTGATATTAATGGTAACAAACCTTGCCAAAAAAATTTGACATTAATGATAACATCTTCAACAATCTAGTCTATATGCTTTTGACATCAATCAAAATCTATCCATGCCCCTATGAAATCAATGACAACATTTTCAAAAATCTCCCTTTGTCATTGATGTCAATACAAACATAATTCTCTCCTTTTGTATTTCTCCCCATTTTTATATCTCTCCCCCTTTAACATCAATGACAAATGGAAACTTGGTATTTTCACAAAGAAAACTCCCCCTATCTATAATACCTCCTCTTGATATCAACATCATCATTCTTCCTTTTCCTATATATCTTCCTTGATACAACTCTCTCTTTGTAACTCTCATTCTATGACATCAATAGCAATGAGACTTTTTATCACCTTCATAGAGAAGATGCATTACTTGGTCTATCTTTGAATTATCTTCTCTACGGAGATAAATGATATTGCACTGATCAACTCCCCCTTTCTCTACTTCTCCCCTTTGGCATCAATAGCAAAAGGGATGCTAATCCATCTCTGACCTTTCTCCACCATGGCACTAATGGATAATGCAATGGTAAGCTCCCCCTAAAATCATGCTTCTCCTTATGAACTTAGTGATGCTTCTTGAGCATGTATAACAAGCATAGATTTTCCCTTATCTTTCTCTCGTTTCCTCTTCCAAACTTTTGTGACTTCTCTCTTTTGTTTGGTTATGGTATCCTCCCCTTCATTCTATCTAGGTGGTTTCACAAAACCACTTCTATAAAAAAATGTGCTATATAACCATAATTTTTGCACTTATAACATATACCAATGTAATCAACTGAAGTAGAACATTAATTGTAGTTCCTACTTGAGAACCCAAAACCATTCCTTGCATGAACTCTATAATTCACTACATTATGACCAAAATGATTGAATGAAAATCAATAACCATAGAAAGAGTGATAAAATCTAATCATAGGTGCCTATAATAAGGGAATGATCCATTGTAGTTACCCTTGTTGTCCTTGTGAGGGATATCTTAGTGCTCTCACTAGTACATAAACAACAATATATGACTAAAAAACTACTAAAAACTGCATATAAATGATTGAACTTGGTCACATAACCATTAATAATTTATTGCCAATCATTTATAATGTGACCAAATTTATGACTAAACCAATTTTAGTCATTTATTGGTGGTTTTGATTAACCAATTTGGCAGTATATTTAGTCGTTAATTTAGTCATTGATTTAGTCATATATTTAATTATATTATTCATTGAGCTTGGTCGTGTGACCATTAGTAGTTTATTGCTAATCATTTATTTATTCATTTGATCAATTTGGTATTCAATCATATTTATTCCCTGCTTTCTATCAATTGGTAGTATATTTATTAACTGATTTCTATCAACTGGTAGTATATTTAATCATATATTTTTAGTCATATTTATTCACTGATTTCTGTCAGTTGGTAGTATATTTAGTCAATTGGTAGTTTATTTAATTATTTTTGTTCACTATTTTTTGTCTAAAAGTGTTGCAAATGAGGCAATTCTTTTGAGGTTTAAACATATAAAACACATAAAAACAAAATCATTCATTCATTTACACATAATGAAACGGCTATTAAGAAGGCAAAATATTAAAATTTTATTGAGAAAAGGTGTTCTTACAGTAGATACAAGACAAAAATGTGTCTTTGCTTTGAAAAATGTGTTAGAAAATGTGTTTTTCACTGCTGTGACTGAGAAAATTGAGTTACAATGCTCTATTTTTTGCTTATACAACTCCAAAACATGAAAGAACTACTCGAAAAATGAAGTCGAAGGGTCCTATGAAAGACTCCTCTACAAACTTCACACCATGAATGCTCAGTATGGACTGAGAACTATGTTCTACATATACCTTGATTGATAAGCTTTATTGAACATGACAGTGGACAAATCCAAACCGATCACAAACATTTATCAGTGGACAAGCATCTGGAAGTCTTGCTTTCATAAGAAAGTTATTTGTCTTTTCAGCATCATAAAAGTTTGACTCTTTGGGTACACATTCCACCTCTTTGATTTTTTCTAGTTTTGGTTGTTGCTTAAATGTATTTGAAGTGAATGTCAAGATCCTCACTGCCAATGACATTGAAAATACAGTTTACCGTATAAGTACAAGGTTGCCAAGCTACTACAAAATTATCTCCTCAAATAGATCAATGAATATCAATGATAAAATGATACAAATGACAATCCAAAGTCAAATCACCTAGAACTCAAACATGCACACAAGAAGAAATATAGCCCTTCATTAGACTTGAATTGTTCAAACAACTTGATGCATGAACCTACACCCAATACAGGCACTACAAGAAAAAATCATATAACAAAAAAACTACATTAAGAGCAATAGTTTAATAGTCACCTCAACTTCAGAGTTCCATATCAAAAATCATAAGCTATTTATCAATAGGAAGAAGATATATGAATTTACAACTAGAATTACCTGAAGAAAGAGATCCATGATGACATTGTAATCAATTGGACAACCACCCTCCATTTGAGACATCATTAGTGCAAATTTTACAGCACCCTGTAAAATTTACTTAATAAATAAAACCTCTCTTCAAAACATCTTCAAATTCAATATCAGAAATATATTTGTATAAAAAGGTAACAGAGTACAGTGAGTATCAAATCAAACATATACACAATGAATGCAAGTTAGTGAATGCAGTGAATATCATATCAAGCATATACACAATGAAAGTGCAGTCTTGAATAGGTTCAGTGAATAAAGTGCTTGTATCAAAGCTAGCCTTGAGACGAGCATGTAGCATTATAACACTAGCACACAAATGATACTAAAGGGGTAGGGTTTTTATAGGAATCAATTAACTCCCTATAAAAGTAAGCAACTAGGGGTTTTGTTGTGAGCTTCACGAGAGATTGAAAGATAGGGAGTTAGACCATCTTAGTTCATTGTCAATATGAGGTCCAAATTGAGCATATTATTCACCACCACAGTAGAATTCAATATTGTATGTACTATGTTACAATGAATCTCTCTTATTTATGAATATGATGATATCAAATCTTAAAAAATGATATAAACCAAATATTTAACCAATTTCACTTAAAACTTATGAAGATGCTAGTACAAAAATAACATACAGTCAAAACCAGGCAAAGTGCTAATAAAATCAAAGTCCCATTCTTTTTATTTGGCAATTTACGATGTATTTGTCTTCTACAAAAAAAACTCCTTGTGTGTTAATTTTGAATACATAACTAACTTTAATACTTCAATCTTAAGGTATATATCACTCAAATCAATCTATCTTCAAATTAGAAGACCTGTAATAAAATAAAAGCTTTACCATTTCTAAAATCATCAAATGTACCATTTGGTTTTGTCAATTCTTTCGAAAAAGATAATGCAATTGCATGATCCAACTCCTCATTTTCTTCCTTTGATGATAGACCATCCTGAAAAATAGTCCAAATACTATAAGCAAGAGAATGGTAAGAATCTTGAAATAATCAAATGAAACAAGTCTTATTGAACAGTATAACCAGAAAACCAAGTTGGGAATGTGAAATGCAAGAATATAAAGAATCTAGAAAATTAATAGTTTTCTACCACGCAAGGAAAGCTAGGAACCAACTATCACGATAACCAAATAGCATCTAAAAACACCATTGCTCCTCCAAATACATGCATTTGTAGATCACTTCCAAGTCCATTTAGAAAAAAGTTCTCTTGTAGAATATTCAACATGTGTATCTAATTTTTGTTATACACTTTCCATTCTACTGAAGCACCAAAGCTATTATAGCTTTTTGAGAAAAAGCTAAATATGAATCTCAATAGAATCCATCTGTTTCTCAACCTCACTAGTCTAAACAATATTTGTAAGTTATGGTAGTCTGGCTCAAATTTTTATAAATATTGTTGTAATCTGCTCAAATTTTTACAAATACTATTGTAATCTACTGTGTACTTCCAAGTATTGTTATAATTTTCTCAATATTTACATTCAAAAGTTCAATATTTGTAATTTTTACAATATCTCAGCTTTCTAAGTGGAAAGAAGATCGAGCAATCCATTTTTTTTAGATCTGTGCATAGGGAAGGAATGATTGGTGACTTCATTGCCTAAGTGACCTACATTTTCAAAGCATCGACTTGGTATTGGGGGGCATCAACCTGTGTTAAGCAACTTCCTTTGATGTCAACCAACATTTTGGTGATGTCGATAAACTTGAAACCCTAACAAAGATTAGATCTCATGAAGGGATCTATGCTTGCATGACTTACATTATTGGCTACCCATGGACTGCACTCAACTCCTTCGACCTACTCCATGCCCTCATAGAGACCTTGACTCTTCCTTTTCTTAGATTTGCAGACTCCATTCAATTTTTTGGAGAATATTGGTGATGCTAAATGAAACAATATGAAAAATAGGCTTGCACTTTGAGTCACCCCCTATCCCGCAGACTCTTCAAGTGATGCCCGCAGTGATGCAAGAAAGGCACATTAAGTCACTCACTATCCCGCAAACTCTTCAAGTGATGCTCACGGTGATGCCGGAAAGGCACGTTGAGTCACCCGCTATCCCGTAGACTCTTCAAGTGATGCCCGCGGTGATGTGGGAAAGGAAAAATCCGTGTGAGTTTCAATGTTTGAAGGATGTTTCCATGTTTTTCTTGAAGCAAGGAAAGGAAAGGAATGTTGGTGATAATCCAACAGCAAAGAGAACTTATGTTCATGCCAATGGTCCTGTTAGTAATGTTGGTGACAAATTGGCCAAGTCTCCTTCAACTAATGTGCAAAATGCAGTTAATAATGGTGCATCGAAGACTATAGGGATGCCAAAGGAAGAGATCAGTCGAAATGATAAGAGTGACAATTTTGCATAAGGAGAAAATATTACTACCACAAGAAGCAGGCCTCATGTTGATGGAATAGATTCATTCAGTAAAAGTGATGTCCAAGGCATATTTGATGATCAGGTTTATTTTTTCTTTTTGATATTTATATTCTGTACTTCTTCCTTTTACTGTTGGACTACAAGGTGATTGCATATGGTCAACAATAATAAAAGATTAGTAGATGCAAGATAACTCAAATGATAGCAATGGAGGCAGAGGAGCAGCAGAATCAGATACAGAGGATAAATGATCAGTGAACTTCATGATTACCATGGTTGACTACTCCATTCTTTCTATATTTTTCCATTATTTTCTTTTTCAATAATGTTTTGTTGATAGGATTTCAAATGTATTGCCATCTGATATCAGATATTATGGTAGCTAAGAAATTGATAATGAATGATATAGTGCAATGCAACACTCAATCCTTATGTTTATATGTTATTAATACTTATCCTTTTTTGACAGTATGGATTTGCATTAACCAACATAACATGTAAATTAAGAGAGATATGTCCCCTTGCTGTACTTATTTTTGAAACACACGGTTGGCCTCTATGCCATTTACTGGGATGTTCTCTGTCAATTGTGTTATACATTTATTTCAAAGAAACATGCCCATTCAAACACATGAGATACATTAGTTAGGCATGACTTACATTAAATGCCTCTTCCCGTGAAAGCAAGAAAAACTAGCTTCTGAGCCTGTGCCCAAAGCGGATAAGAATCAGTTTCCTTTTAGAAATTATTAATTTTGGATATAACATGCAGAAGAATGGAAAGCCACCTTGCATTTTGTCTTCCAAAGGATTCCATAGCAAAAACTTATACTGTACCAAATAAACTTTTTGCAGTTGTCTTTAATCATGTATGCACCCATGACAATAGTGTTAGAATATTGTCATTGATGTCAAAATGAAGGAACAAGATTATTGTCATTGATATGAAAGGATAAAGAATAATGAAGTGAATCTGTTATGAAGAGTAGCAATAAATTCTATGAGGAGCAGATATATTTAAAGAACAACAATTCCTATTACTAAGGAAAGGCAGTGGATCATTAAATATATTAAGGCAAAGTTCATATTTAAGAAGGAAGCACTTAAAATTACATATCTACAAAGAATAGTGCTAAAGACAAATAAAAATGACTTCAATATTTTATGCACTATCATATTTTATGCTTCCTTGAGGATGATAACTTTGATGTAATCATGTCATTAAGACTTCATTCTTTATGCTCTAGATCATAACTATCCTAATCTTTAGACTGTCATCTTTTGTTAGTTTATGAATATTCAAACCATACCTTAACACTGGACAATTCAATAATTGTCTTCATTGTTCCTTGAATATGTACCTGTGACTGATGTTGATTGATATATTTATGTTGCCTTTTGGTCCTTGCCTAACCTCTTGCTCTCAAAGGACAAAAAGCAGTTTTATTACATTTTATCAACATTAATTTGTCTCTTTTATCAAATGTGTGTGTGGGGCACACACATACACACACCTGTGTATGCATGTGTGTCAAAGGCATCGGGACAAAAAAATATACTTGGACATAAGCCAATGAATTTCCAAACTAATAAAACAATTCGAAAAAAAGACAATTATTTCAATGATAAAGTTTTGCCAAAGAAAATAAATCATGAAAGATACCTTGAAGCATGACGGATTGTACAAATTTGCCTATTTTTTCAAGCAATCCAAAAGCTTGAAGATGAAAAACTCATTACTCTAGGAAGCAGATAAAAATTCAATCACAATTTCTCATGTGCTTACAGCTTTTGAAGATGGATGAGCTGCCCAAGCTCAGGAGCCAAAATTCCTTGAAGAGAGAGCTTTCCCAACTCACTGCAACCATAGAGAATAATACATGACTCTCATGTACAAAAATAACCAATGATCCTTGTGATAAGCTTTTCATTTGCACTATCATAAACAATACTTCATGCATCTATTGAAGGACAATTTTGGATTTGAATGATATTTGAAATCTAGTAATTTCATCAGCTATTGCAAATGAGTTGGAATTAATAATGAATCTAATTTTCTTTTTCAAAGACAACTTCCTTGAGCAATCTCAGGAATCCATAACTGTAAACAAAAACATTATTTAATGTGTATCTTTTGTTAATCGAATTCTCTACTTAGTACCATTTCTATATGCACCAAAGACAATCAATCTCCAAAAGCCCCTATGAGTTGTCAGTGGTGACAAGAGAATCTTACTACTAGAATGACAAATCCTATAAAACATAGGTTTCAAAAAGTGTGCATGGTGACCAAACGGCCAGTCTCCTCTGTAATTTGTTATCCTGACATGCACTATTTAGTTTAGAGAATACAGAACTACAACGCCAAAAAATGGTAGACAATGTAGGAATCTTAATTAGATGTCTTCCAGGTTTCACAAAAGAAAAAACAGTCAAACACATCCCAATAAAAGGACCCGGAACTACCCTACATGTTCTAGTTGAGATTTCCAAGTTTATAAACATTCCCAGGTCTGAGAACTAAACCATGAGTAATAATAGATTACTAGTCTTTGGCATCAATAGTCAGACTTTTCCTTAAGAGGATTTATTCAGGGATTACAACAGTACCAACCAAACCTGTACAATTCTGCTATAAACCAGTGAAACAGCCCAGTCTGCTTTAACAAAAATCCTTAAATCTAATCAAAAACAAAAATCCTTAAATCACATAAATTGATGAATAACTAAAGAACAAGACTTTCCAATAAGCATCCTGTCATAAGCAGTATGTTTTTGAGAATGCATATTCCTTGTGAAGGATGTCTGTCAGATCTCTGTGTTGAAAGAAATGAAGCAGCAGTAGGTCAAGAGAGTTTTCATTCTTTAAACCTGTGCTAATTTAATCATTGAGCAGGGTTTTTGAATCACATAATCTTGGATAGCCTAGGGTTTCAAAGAAACAACAAAAGGGAGAAGTATTGTATCAAGGTATGGTGGTTTTATTGTCTACATAAGGCAGATCAAGTTTTACCAATAGCAGTCCATCAAGAGCTTGCTGCTTCTAAGTGGCAATCTTTTCATCATTGCAATCAAAACCTTCAAGGACTTTGACAGGACAACCAATGATTGCATTCAAGTATATTTTGCATGGAAACCATAGTGGCAGGGTTGTAAAGGCAGTAGTGAAGTGGAAGAGGCAGTGACAAGTATTTCTTGCATGACTGTGATAGCACAGTTTTAACCCTATGCCAAACTTCTATGGCATATCCAGCCTGTGCAAGGGACTAAGCAATTGTTTTTCACTGGTTTTGCAGTCCTTATCATGAATGAAAAGATGGCTTCCAAGGAGACAAAGGGGAGATAATAATGTTTAAAGTCCAGGGTATGTTTCATTAGCTTGCAGCACTCTGGCCAGAAGATGCAGTCACAGTGGCAGCAACCCATCATTCATGATTGGAGATGTAGCATATGTGAATGGTGAATGTTAACATGATCTTATGCTTGAGAAGGCAGAGGTATTAAATACATGAAAATGCTTGGTATTAAATGCATAGTCATAATATTAATCATTTATGAGGTAGCCTTATAGACCACAGTCAAAGAGATGAAGGCAGTTCATTCATCACTATGATTAAATGCAGCATATTAGAGTGATAGTGACCTTGATATGACTAATATTAATGTTCCAATAAACATCTATACATATTATTAGTTGATTGAAACATTTAAAATAATAAAAAAATTATTACAAAATCTTTTACACAAAAGAATAAATTAAAGAGAGAAATTGAAATCCACAAAGTTTGACTAGCTCTTTTCTAATTCAATCAAAGGTAAATTATTGCCAGTAAAAATAGAACAACTATTTATCATTTTTACTTATGAATGAAGTCTATTATCATGTTTGAACAATAAAAATTAATTTCAATCAAGTAAATTATTACCAATATAAAAATAGAACAAATATTTATTATTTTTATCTATAAAGGAACAGTAAAACTACCCTTAACTATTTGATAAAACAACAATTATTTTGGCCAGCTCCATCATCTTCTACTTGTGTGGGCATAGCTACATATGTTTAACTTAACTTTATTATCCTTTTAAAGCTCTTCCTATTTCAGTGATGAGCATGAAATTAAGGCCTATGATGGGGGATTGAAAACATAAACTACTTCTTATTGGGTTTCTCTACTTTCAAAGACACGGTGTAAGAAGCAACCTCCATCAAAACAAACTTAATCAAAGGTTTAAGGTCAAATCTTGAGACATTGGTTGTAGTGTACCAACACTCTGCTGATCTATTTACACTATGTTCGTAGGTCTGATTTTGTTTAAGTTTGTAATTGCCCTTTTTGTGCTTCTGAGTTTGTTTGCTAATAACACTAAAATGGTACTAAAGAGCATATGCATACAATGGAAACTTCAAATAAACTAACTATTGAAACAACTTTGAATACAATGCTCAATTTAGTGGCCAAATATGTTTTCTTCATCACATAATAGGATGCATTCAACATATAACTTACATCAGATTTCAAGCTAACAATATCTTATATTGCATTTTAACTTACAGCCAAACATCACTGTGAATAGTGACTTGCTACAGTACCCGCGCCCAAAGATATGCTGATTTCTCTTGAAAGACGAACTTCTCCCACCAAAACTTTGCATGGCAAGCTTTCTAAGACAAGGGGGCCCCTTTTTGGAAAGATTGCAGCCACCAAAGAAATGCGTTTTATTTCCTTTTACTGTTACAAACCCTCAAGAAAACGCAGCTGGCTGTAGCTTCTTCAAAACAGCTCCAAAGTTTTTCAAAATGCAAAACAGCTCCCTCAAAAAGTGATTGAAGACTATGGCGGCTCAAAACCCACCCAAACTAGGTGGAATAACCTATAAACAGCAACTTGTAACTTCCCACGAAGCAATCAAAGACTAACCAGCAACTTTAAGGTGGTGTTTCACACCCTCAAGCAGCTCAAGAACGAAGAACTAAGCCGCCACCAAGCTTACCCACTGCAAAAAATCAGGAAACCTTAGCCTCCTTCTTCCTCCAAAGCCAACTCCCAAGTTTCAACAAGCTAAAATCATCTATGCATGAGAAAGGTCGAACTTTCTCTCTTGATATTTATAATTTAACATTGAAATCACTATTCATTAAAATGAGCACTATTCACTTAAGTTATTTCTTTTTTTCACTTTAGGCATGAATAGTAACTGAAAAATATAAAGTGACCCCTTCCATTTGAAGACACATGGTCCCTAGGCCAAGGAATGTGAAATTAAAGGTGAGTATCATAAATTTAAGCACAAGTATCGTGCCAAACGCCACAATTCACCCTGCCACCATACTCCGGAGATCCACACTGCAAATTGACAACCAAGTGCCCGTCCGAGAAACCCTCTATCCAGAACTATTAGCCTACAGGGGTTAGGAAAATAGGCTAATCCCCCAACTCTGATGCTCATGAAAAAGGGGACATTACAGTCTGCCCTCCCTGAAATTGCTTGTCCCCAAGCAATCTCTACTGCAAAGAAACCTCACTCCTTGGAAGGTCGAAAATAAGAACTGTGAAATGTCCCATGCATCACTAACTAACTCCGGAATCACCAACATAAATGCAGTTGCGCCAAATATCCCTGGATCCCAACACCGGAACGAAAGTCTGTCATGTCTGATAACCTCTAAATTCCTCTGCACAAATCTGATCACAACTTCACCATTCTAACAATTGGCGAAGCAACCTATCATAACCCATCCAACTGCAGTGCCAGTCCTGTCACCATCTGGATCTCTATACAACCTGAACTCACATCCATTTGTCATGAAGAGACAAAAATATCTGGAAACATCCACAACACATCTCTCTACAGTCTCTCCAAAATACCCATGGAAGTGACAACCAGTCAAACCATCATATTTGCTAACACCGTAATCACCCTGTAACCATGTATCCATATGAAATCCCTGTGGTATTAAAGTAGCAAGCCTTGTCAGATACATATCAGCACAATGGATAATTGATTGTTGTCCCTGCAAGTAATCCCCTGCAAACAACTGAGTCAAGTACTTGCAGCCTCTAGTCCCATCTTCTGAAGATGGTAACTCTAGACACAGTAAGGAGTCACTCCCCTTAACTACACCAAGGAAAACACCCTGCGCATAAGGATTGTGCATCGAATATGAGTCATGTACAGGTGGATCAAAGTCCAAACTGCAAGCATTCCTCACCTGGTACACACTATTAAACTCCTCTGTGAGCCCTGTTTGGAATCCCGATGCACTAGGACTATCCCAAACACTGCGATTATTGCTCAACCCCGAACTAGTATCAGGAGTATGATTGACTTCCAACTCGAAGAGTGGATTATCATAGATCAAACCACCATCAAACTCAAATAAGGGATTATCCACAAACTGCGCAATCACTCCGTGCGGATCTGAATCATCCAACTCTGAGTCCCGGGAACAATGCATTGAATTGTACTCCAGAATTGGCTCATCAAGTTGCCAATCATAATCAACTGTATGGAATGAATTGACAGATTTGCTTCCACGGGAGGGAAACAAATCGACGTAAGCACCAATCTCCCAACTAGATGTTGCTCTGCATATCTCCTGTGAAGTGGACGAAGTAGTGTCGTGAGTTGACACATAACTTTCTGGTGAGTCAACTTCCATGTCACAAGAGCTATCGATGATTTGTTCTGC
This sequence comes from Sequoiadendron giganteum, assembly GCA_007115665.2. Taxonomy (NCBI): domain Eukaryota; kingdom Viridiplantae; phylum Streptophyta; class Pinopsida; order Cupressales; family Cupressaceae; genus Sequoiadendron; species Sequoiadendron giganteum. The sequence continues at coordinate 730,967,975 of CM021102.1, forward strand.
ATCAACTATCATGGGACTAAACTCAGGAGAACCTGGTGCAACACATGGCTCTCTACAACTCTCAACCAATGCGCTCATCCCATTTGTATCAACTGCCCCTGAAACCGTGATGGATGCAGTAACCACATCCTCAATCTGCTCACAACCACAATCCATGGACATATGTTTATCACCCACTGCTGCCATGGAAACCTGAACTATATTGGAAGAGAGTGAAGACTGTGCCAAACTCGATACCACGGTAAGCTTCGCGTCCAATGACTATGACTCTTGAAGGGCCAATTGAGTGCTCTTCAAAGAATCCATAGTTGTCTCTAGCTCATAAGTGAGCTCATCAACCTCCTCTTATTTTCCCTTCAATGCCTTATGACAGATGCAACCCCACTCGAGAAGGAAATCTCTATCCGCAAGTAGCTGTAGGTAATTTTGTTTTAGCATTCCAACTGCCTCTCGAAGTGTATGGAACTCTGCGAGGGAAGGACTACTAACACCGTACTCATCTGACATAGGAGTACTCCAACCATAGGTTGCCAACATCTGTCGAGCAACATCAAAATGCTCCAAAGCTGTAACAATCATATCATCACTAACCTTCAACTGTCTCGCCAGATGATGATACCCCTGTGACTCATCATTTCCACCCAATTCCACACTATAGTAAGAGGCTGAATCCTCATCGCTCACCTTATAATCAGCAACATCATGTGTGCTATCATCAGTGCACACATCAGCAACTAAGGTACTGCTGCTATGTACCTCAAAGGACGGCTGAACTGATAAGGTAGAAGCTGCTGATATGACAGTATCTTTACACAGTTCCACCTCCAATTTAACTGCATCACCATCCAACTCACGATCCCGAGATTCTATGTCAACGCATGAATCATCAAACTTGTTCTCTAAGGCCTGATCTGGAAAGTCAGACTCACCATGACACGAATCCACACCAAATACTACACTATTAGTACCCAATTCCTGAGTACTTTCATGTAACAACTCAATAATAGCATCTTGCACATGTGTAGCCACTGTTGTCTCATGCTGTTGCAAAGTCTTATCACTGTCGTCAGGAAAATCAGAATTGTTAACAGCGCTGATAACAACTTCTGAAATGTTGTGAACATTATTTTGTGGCTCCACTATACTATTATCGTGATGCAAAATTTCCTTATCGCCCACCACTTCAGTTTCGTCCATTTGTAGATTGTAGGTAGTTCTCTGTTGACTTATCATCTTTTAACCCAAACACATCATAGAGACCTTTGGATACAACACCAAGTCTCTCAATTTTGCTTTGTGTTAAGGTCCGTCTTGAAATGTTATCTTTGTACTGCTGCATGCTACGAGCTAATCTTCGTTGTGAAGGCGTGAGTTTCCGCTGGGTGTTATTCAAGACACTCTCAATGCTGATCCTAACTCCACCATACCAGAAGTGGTGAAGCAATACATTGGGACCCCTCCAAATGACAGTGCTAACTCTATCTCCACCTAGGTTCCAAAATAAACCGAACTCACATCCATCCATCATGAGGAGGTAAGAATATCTGAAAACATCTGCTACGTAACAACTCTCCATAACCTCCGCTAAACTCTCATGGATGTGATATCCACTTGTGCCATCATGCCTGCTGACATTATGATCCCTCTGTAACCATGTATCCACAAGTAATCTTTGAGACAAGGAAGCAGCCAACCTTGTTGGATACACATTAGCATGATGGAAAACTAAATACCGATCCTGCAAGCAATCACCCTCCAACAACTGAGTCTGGTACTTGCAGCCACTAGTTCCATCTATTGAAGATGGTAACTCTCCATCCCAAAATGGATGGCGTACACTCTGAGCCAATCCACACCGATGTGTCAACCAATCCTCCATGTGTGGACTAAAGGAGAAGTGATGGGTACTCCACACTATGTCGTCATGGTAAAATGCTCCAACCTCTGTCAATGGCTCATCACTAACAACACTGGAATCAAATGATAGCTCGCACCTTTCATCCTGCAACTCAGACCTATGTGATTCATGAATTGACAATCCTTGCACATAAACTGAATTTGCATCTTCAAAATGATCAAAAGTCTCATCGGCAATTGCTGATATAGAAAATTTAGGGAGTTCAAAACCCTCATTGATTTCATATGGGGCCCTTTCTTCATGCGCATGTCCCTCAACATGATCATCCTGTAACTCTACCTCATAGAATGGGTTAACATAGGGCATATCAACTTCTATCTCAGAAAGTGGATTATTAGAAATTGGAAAGTTACTTTCAGCATTTTGCTTGGACCCATCACCCTTGTGTTCTAACTCTTTTTCATCTTCAAAAGGACTCAAGTACTTTTCCCCTACAGCTGCCTTAGAAATTTCAACTTCATCATCAACAAGTAGATCTTCTAAGGTCTGAATTTTGCTCCCCACAGGATCAGCTGTATGCTGGTCATTAACTGCTGAGAAATTATCGTAGAGGCTTTTGGATATTGAAGTGTCCTCTTGTTTCTTCTTCTCTTCGTTTTTTTATGTAGACCTCTTAAAAATGGAAGCCATACACCATACTGCTCTGTCTAGTTTTGCAGGGTCTGAAATCAATTCATTCAACTTTTTCTGATTTTCGTCCAACTCTTTCAAACTTTGTTTAAGCTTTTCCCATATTCTTATCCCACCACTTTTGGGAAATAGCCATGCTGTTCAACTAAAGTTTTTGTACCTAAAACTCACCCAACAGGTTGGCAGGAAACCGCTCTGATACCACTGAAGTGTACCAACACTCTGCTGATCTGTTTACACTATGTTCGTAGGTCTGATTTTGTTTAATTTTGTGTTTTGCCCTTTTTGTGCTTCTGAGTTTGTTTGCTAATAACACTAAAATGGTACTAAAGAGCATATGCATACAATGGAAACTTCAAATAAACTAACTACTGAAACAACTTTGAATACAATGCTCAATTTAGTGGCCAAATATGTTTTCTTCATCACATAATAGGATGCATTCAACATATAACTTACATCAGATTTCAAGCTAACAATATCTTATATTGCATTTTAACTTACAGCCAAACATCACTGTGAATAGTGACTTGCTACAGTACCCGCGCACAAGGATATGCTCATTTATCTTGAAAGACGAGCTTCTCCCACCAAAACTTCGCATGGCAAGCTTTCTAAGACAAGGGCGCCCCTTTTTGGAAAGATTGCAGCCACCAAAGAAATGCGTTTTATTTCCTTTTGCTGTTACAAACCCTCAAGAAAACGCAGCTGGCTGTAGCTTCTTCAAAACAGCCCCAATGTTCTTCAAAATGCAAAACAGCTCCCTCAAAATGTGATTGAAGACTATGGTGGCTCAAAACCCACCCAAACTAGCTGGAATAACTTGTAAACAGCAACTTGTAACTTCCCACGAAGCAATCAAAGAATGACCAGCAACTTTAAGGTGGTGTTTCACACCCTCAAGCAGCTCAAGAACGAAGAACTAAGCCCCCACCAGGCTTACCCACTGCAAGAAATCACGAAACCCTAGCCTCTTTCTTCCTCCAAAGCCAACTCCCAAGTTTCAACAAGCTAAAATCATCTATGCATGAGAAGGGTCGTGTTGTGACCTTTTTCACACATCACCCCATCCCAGATGGGGACCCCCTAATTTTTGCTCCATTCTGGTCTTTTGGCTTTTGTTAATGCGTCTCTCTCTCTCTATCTCTGGTCCTTCCGGGGATGTCTCGTCGTTTGACCTGGGTTGAAGTATTGTTCAAGTCTGTGAAATTAGGGTTTTCATTAATCAGGCTTATTAAAGGTCAAACTGAGTTGTAAAATTGAAATTTGAGCTTAATACAGCAGTCAGAAGACTTCCAGCAGGGTCCCACTAAATTTTCACTGTATTCCGGCAACTTACTATTTTTAGTAAGTATTTAATTTGGGGCTATTTTATCAAGATTTTGGAATTCTGTCAGTTCCACCACAGTCAGGCAGCTTCAGAATGCCTACGCGCGAAATTTGAATGGATTCTGACAACTGGCTATTTTTAGCAGTTAAGCCTACAAAGGTTGTTTTCAGGATTTAAACGAGCAATTCTCCGGTGAGTGACAGGGGAATTGATCTGGGTTTTTGAAGACCTTCCCGATGATGTTACATGCAAACCGAGATGGTGACTTTCAGACTTCAGCCTCCCGAGGCTATTTTTAGGGTTTGCATGCAAGAATTTTTAGTGCATATTCAGATATTCCATGTGGGTTTTGCGAGGCCTTCGCAATGATATGACATGCAGATGGATCAGGTCAGTTTTCAAGGACTTACTATTTTTAGCCAGTGCCAAAACTTTGACCAGTTTTCTGGGTTTTTCTAGATCCCACGGGCACTGTGACATGCAAACTCGCCCGACATCCGAGTGACCACTTCCCAAGCACTTACTATAAATAGCCGTATCATCCCAGCAGCTACCCACCACTCCAGCCCAGCAATCAGGCACGATCAAGGGTAGTCAGGAACAAATCAGAGCACATGCAGATCAGATTAGGGTTTCCCCTGCCACGTCTAAAAATAGATGAAGCAAAATGCAGAAATGACAGAACGAAGCACGCCACCGGAATCAGCATCCTTCAGGCTACCGGCTGGTAAAATTTGAACACGATCTGAATACTTACTATTTTTAGCAAGTCACCTCATGGCTAAAAATAGCACGTCCTTGTCAGGAAAAATGTGTGAATGAGTCTCTTTCAGCATCAAGTACAAGTGGAACAAATTTCAAAGCAAACAGAGATACAAAATTGGTCAATTCTGGGGTTTGCTAAAAATAGCATGTATTGCGCCAGATAAGATATGAATAGGATGACAGCACCCGATGGAGGCACAACCACGCCAGTTCCAGTTCAAAACAGGGTGAAAATCAATGAAACCCTAATTTCTCCGAATTTACTAAAAATAGAAAGCCAAGCTAGGGCATAAAGGGCGTTGGAAACTTTACAAACATAACTGATAGGTAAACACCTTCATATGCGCCCAGGAGGAGTGAAAGCTTCAAAATTTTCTAAGTGTAAGATTTCCTTGAGCAAGGGCTATATGCACCCAGGGAAGGTGAAAGGTCACCAGAAATGCATCGAAATTTCCCCAAGGCATCAAAATTTCCTGAGGCATCCTCAAATGCGCCTAAAATGGAAGTCTACAGGGCCAAATGCGCCAAAAGGAGCTGAAAGGTCACCAAAATGTAAAAAATTCACTAAGGCATGGCACTTTCCTCCTCACTAGCCAATATGCGCTTAAGATAAAGAAGTTTCCTCCTAGCACTAGCAAATGCGCCCAAGGAAGGTCAAGAGTCATGTCCTAGGCGTGGGTTTTCCATCTCACATGAGGAAATGCGCTCAAGGATGAAATAGAAGTCTACCCCCCCCCCATATGCGCCTAAAGGAGCTGAAAAGTCACTTGAAAGGCGTGGGTTTTCCTTGACCACAATGAGATACGCCTAAAATGGAAGTTGCTTGGCCTATATGCGCCAAGAGGAGGTGAAGAGTCACCCTAGGCGTGAGAGTTCTTCATGGCATTTGCGCCCCAAGTAAAAGGTAAGGATGAAAGGTAAAACGGTGAAGGTAGAAGCTACACTTGAGGGATGCGCTAGAAGGATATGAAGGGTCACCTTGTGAAACATGCCTAGAAGGGAATAATACTAAGAGGGGCGTAATTTTATTTTATTCTTCTCCTCTTTACTATAGGAAATGCGCCCAAGGTGGCCACTCGAGAAAAACGTGGGTAAGGCAAAAGTGAAGTGCGCTAAAGTGTGAAATTTCCTTCACAATAGGCAAAATGCGCCCTCATATTGAAGTAACAAGGGTGAAAGGCGCTCAAGTTTTTCCTCTTCATGGGCTATATGCGTCTAGAATTTCCTAAGGCAAGAGGGGCGTGATTTTGAAAGTTGTTCTAAGTATGAAAGTTCTTTCTCATGCTAGGAAATGCGCCCTTGTTTGTGAAAAATGTGATAAAAAAGGCCTAGGCGTGGGAAGGCCTAAGGGATTTAAATTTAAATGGAATCATGAGGTGTGAAGTGCACTCTTAAGGTAAGATTTCCTCCGCTACATGAGATATGCGCCCAAGGCTACAAAGGTGAGTTAATTTAATAAAATATTCCTAAGGAATTTTCTTAAGGGAAAATAAAGAAGACGCCTAGAGCATGGTGCCAGATTTCCAGAGTTATAAAAAAAAAAATCTTCAGAGGAAAATTCTTCAGAAAAAATCAAGATAATTTGCCAAGGCCGAGAAGATCGAAATTGCAGGAGTGAAAGACATCCGGAAGGGGAAAAATAAACATTAGCCTTTTTATTATTTTAAATAATAAAAAATTAAACGTACCCCTTCGTCCAGATACACATGAAAACAATGGATTCCGGGAAGATTTTGCTTCTGGGTATTAAACGTTTGCAATTCGGAAGTGATCCAGAGTTACTCCACACCCCACTCACGTCGTTTCGATGGATATTTTGCCCAGTACCTATTTTTATAAAATTCCTAAGGCAAATTTAAGAAATTTCTCTAAGGCAAACGAATGAAATGGATGAGAAATTTCGCTAAGAAGTTTGAACTTGATAAATTTTGCCAAAATGCCTTAGCCAAACTTTTTGAAATCGTTCGAAGAAGTAAACAATTTAACATTTTAAGAAATCAAACGCAACGAGGCAGGCCTGTGCAGAGGTGATGAATTCATAATTCTAGAAGTCTGAGATTCTGATACTTCAGACGACAAGTGTTACGACTGGAAAAGAGAGGGAAAATGAATTCAAAATATTTGCTAAGATTAGCCTCTGCAGGAATTCGCCCAAGCTATAAGTTTTCAAGTTCTCTTCATTTTTCTCTCGCAAGTTGCTGAAGAGCTGAAAGTGAGAAGTTTGAAAGTTGCTGAGGATTTCGAATTTTTAGAGAGCTGGAGGTTGAAGATTTCGAATCCCTGAAGGACTAGAGTTGCTGAAGTACGAATTGCTGAAGTCACAAACTTGCTGGAGAGGTGCGACCTACCTTGTCAGGATTTCAAGTTGCTGAGAAGTGAGTTTCTAAATTGCTGCAATTGTGAGGAAGTTCGAATTTACCAAAGTGAAGTTGCTGAATGCTGAAGTGCGACTTGTGAAGAAAGTTTTAAGTTACTGAAAGTTGCTAGGTTAGGAAGAAAGTACGAACTTGAAGAAGGAAGTTTCAAATCTGCTGAAGGCGAATTGCTGCAGGCAAACATTTCCCAGCATCTGACATTGTGTTGCTGCAAGTAGAGAAACTTCTAAGAGAACCTTGAAGTAAACAGGCACAGTTGAGGTTTGCAGCTGAAAGTGGCAAAGAGTTGTAGCCTTTTTATTTAAAAATCTGCTGGCACCCTCAAAAGTGATATTTTATTGTTATGAAATCTTGTTTGCTGACTATCTTACCCTTTTTGCAGAATGGCCGAGTCAAGCAGAAGAGCTGCAGGCAAGAACGTCCACGCTGAGTCCAGACAGGCAGTAATCAAAAAATTAAGCAAGTCTTTCCTGCTAGAATCAAAATTCACATCAAAGTTGGGCAGGCTGGCAGACACAAACCTGGGCTCGTTTAACCTGGAGGCGTTCAAAAGAAGGATAATGGGGACTGGAGGCCATCGCCCATCAGTGACTTCAGATAGCATTGTCAGAAGTGGATTATATGTAGCTGCAAATTTTCCACCAGCCATCCGGTGCCGGGAGCTCATTATGGAATGCTCTCACCACTAAGATTCAGAGAAGAGGACGATCGTTGCGCCATATGGCAAGGTGCTGGCTAACCTGACACCACAAGCAATCGGAGAGGCATTCGGGATCCCCGCCCACGAGAAAATGATTTACAAAACGAAGGACAGGGCTGACAGAATGTATTCATCTACAACGGACCGGTGTGCTGATGTAATAAACACTAGGTGGATGATCAAGCCCAAACCAACTCGTACGAAGTTGCCCAAACAGATAATTTCCGAAGACTTGAAGCAAGAGTTTGGCGACCTGATTATGATGTTGAGTAGAGTTGGAGGGTGTCCCCAAGCGTTCGTCTTCGAACCTTGGATGTTTTACTTTATCAACTTGGTACTGGAGGGCAAGGATTTCATGGATTGGGCACTGTTAATCAGTGATGGTCTACATGAGCAGCTCCGCAATGTGAGGAGGACTAAAACATTTTATATGGGCTCTTACCTCGTCTATATGCTGGCTCGCATGACAAGATATAGGGGGATCTCTTACAAAGAACCAATCGGTTGCGGTTCTCAGCAATTCAAAATATTCGAGGCTTGTCCGCAGTTGCATTTGACAAGCACTACTAATTACAAAAGAGTCAACGATGCCTTTACTATGCACATCACGAGGACCTTGCAGCAAAGGACCCATCACAGAATATCGAGGGAAGCACAAGAAATGATTGAGAAATTTGGATGTTGGTTTATCCAATTCCCAAAATTCACTTACATAAGGCTGCAGGGATTCTCTTCCTACCCATATAGGTTGCCCCGATATCCCACGAACAGGGTAGTGATGCTGGAAGTTTCTAGGCAACTAATTGCCTACGATAAGATCCAAAAGAAGAAGAAAAAGGGCGGACTTGGGTTCCCGATTGCTATGGGAAATTCAGACGAAGTATGCCAATCACTGCAGGCAGCAAGGGAGGTAGAGGCGGAGCTCCAGTTCTTTCAGCTTTCTTACCATTCCAGCAGACACTACTACGATCCTCAGAGAAATATCAGATGGGTATTGACAAAGGAGTTTAGGCACAAGGCACAAATAGAAGATTTCTGGGCAAGTGCAGTAGATGAGGTCGAAGTCAGAAAGAGGATGTTTTCCCGGATACCATTGGCAATGATCAGAGAATGCGAGATTATTCCTGTGCCAGATCAGATTGAGGAGTACATAAACGTTGTACAGGTTGATTACGACACAATAAGAAACACGCCCTTGCCACTCCCAGATTGGTCAGAGCCAGAGATCACCAACTTGGATACACTTTGTATCCCAGTCCTGACATTTACACGGAGTTGGATAGAGAGACATGTCAGCCGACTAAAGGGAAGGTCAATTCCCCTTACCTACAATTTGATGGGAGACGGCAGATTGCAGACAACTGATCCGAGGAGACGGAGTAATCCAACTCCAGAGCCTAGGGGAAAAGAGCCGGCTCGACCGGAGCCTGTGATAGTTGAAGAATCCTTGCACATGCCGGTTCGAACACATTCTCCAAGCATACAGGAAGTGTCCCTATTTGCTGATCAGAGGGAGAGGTTGCAGGCAGAACAGGCGGAACAGGCAGTACAAATAGAGAGCCAGCCACTTCGTAGGGAGTTCGTGGGCCAGAGCATCAACATGCCCCGTGAGGACAATCAACAGGAGAACCGGCAGGAGACCGATGAAGGCACTGCCACAGATACTCAGTTTCAGCATGAGATTGAGGTAGCTCTCGAGGATGATGCTGCTTCCGATCGAGATGCCCAGAGCTCAGGAGACACTGAGCTCATAGATGATGATGAGCCTCGTCAGAACGAGGGCCATGAAGTAGAGGCCGAGGTAGAGCAGCCTTTCATCATGACAGACACACGACAGGAGGTGCCAGACTAGCTGAGGGATAGGATGAGGCGTGATCCTGTGGATGAGACTGATCCTGCAGTCGAAATGGACGGGGTCACTTTATATTTTTCAGTTACTATTCATGCCTAAAGTGTAGAATCTTCTTTTTCCCTCAGGAGGATGTTTTGTTTTCACTTTCTATATCCATCGCCCGATTGTATGCTTCAGCGTATGATGACGGAGGCACGACTTTCATCTTCTTCCTCAGCGACGGAAGCAAGCCTTCAATGAACCATCGCTTCTTTAGCCCATCGACCGGTTGAACCTCCAATTTTCCCAACAAGTCTTTCAGTCGCCGATTGTATGTGGGCACATTCTCGTGTTTTCCCTACTTCGTACTGTAGATTTCTGCTACAATCTCGCTGTCATCCCTCGGGAGTTTGAATTCATCCTGAAAGGCCTTCTTGAGTAATCTCCATGTAGCTTTTTGTGCTTGGTCCAACTCTGAGTACCAGTCGATGGCACTGTCTCTGAGTGTCACCGGAAAGGCTTTCAACCAATGATTTGGGTTATCTTCTCCACTTGCTATCCAGATTGTCTCGCATGTTTTGCAATGTTGAACTGGATCCTCTGACCCATTCCCCATAAACTTCGGCAACTTTTGTCGTTCTGGAGTCACCATCCTTCCCCGCCGTCCTCTTTGTATATTAGACCCGACTGGACCGGTTTCCCCGTTACGTTCCGATGCGTCACTTGCACTCTCGGCCACGTACGAGTCACTTTCCCGTCCTCCGTCAGCGTCCTCTACACCTTGAGTTTCCTGGGTCCCACTCTGGTGCTCCCTTTGCCAAGGGGTCTTGGGCTCAAATCTCCCTGTCCTCAACCCTTCGTCATCGTCTGATATGGACAACTCCCGAATGCGTTGGATGCTATTCTCAAGTTCTCCGTTCAATTCATCTTCATTTTCTCGATTTTTAGATTTTTCTACGTACGGGGTGATGAAGGGTTCCTCGTCCCTCCCTTCCACAAAACTCTAATATTCTCTACTTAATCTTTTTCGCCGGTTTTCTTGCTCCTGTACTCTCAATGATCGCCGAATTCTTTCCTCCTCCGCTTCCTGCCTGAATGGTATTCGGTTCTTGTCCTTGTTCGGTCGTACGGGCATTACAAGTCTTTCACACGATCATTGTTGGTTGTCAGGGTACGTCTCCGGCTAGTATCTCATTCCTCCTCTTCCCGTTTGGTTCGTTCTTCGTACCACTGCAAGATTTGTTGTCTTCGGCCTTCTTGATCCTCTTCCGCCCGAAGATCTTGTAAGATAATGTAGTGGCGTGCTATCAGTCTTGGCAGTCTGGTAAGAAGATGGTCGACCTCTTCGTTGACGCGTAATCTATCCCAAATGACCGCCTGAGGGATCTCTCGCCTGAGAGCCTCCCTCCGTACGTGGTCCTTTAACGAGATTTCCAACAAACTGCAGAGGTCTTCCGTTAGAGCGTCTTCACGATCCTCGTTTGCTTGTACCGGCCCTTCGGTCGACTGCCCCATCACAACGCCATTCTCCTGTCTAGGTGGTTACCGGATTCGCTTAGGCAATGGCGCCAAATGTTTACTCGCTACGGGTACAATGACGTACGGAGTAAACGGAGATATAAAATAACATTGACAACATATAATGATCACATGGCAATCGCACAGAACATAGATATACTTCTTTATTCAGTATTCAACAATTACATCATAATGTATCCAGACAAAACATAGCATAACATAGTAGTACCATCCCCTTCCCGACTACATGACTCAAGTACATATAGTACACTGGCGGTGGTTAAGGTACCAATCGTCGCGTCCCTTCATAATAAGTAATTACTTCATCAGGAATTGTTCCCAAGACAACTAACTAACATGACCCGTACATAACATAAGTACATGGATTATTAATATTAACTAATGTCTTATTTACTTATGGCTCACAACCGACCAAGTACACTCTCGGCCGACTACATTGACTCACGGCTGACTACACGTTGTGGGGACACCCAGGGTACATCGAGCACCTACTCGTACTGCTGATAGGCCTACACATCCTACCTTTTTGACAAATGAACCAAAAGAGGAAAATGTTGAAGAAGAGGGTGAGGCAGTGTTTGCAGATAATATCATGGCAGCAAACGATGAATGGGAGTTATTGACACCACAGGTCAGGGAGCGCATCAACTTCGACAGGTTTGTAAGTCAACGAAGAGAGCATTACAGGACCAGACAAGATAGGAGGCCTCAAAATCAAAATAGAGACTTGAAACATGCCACTGGTAAACTCACTTTGCCTACGTTTGATGGCAGTGGTAAGACCATAGCACAGTCTTGGGTCCACAAGCTGGATACGTTCTTGACTCTTCGACCAATGGCAGAGGAGGACGTAATTAAGTACGCCACTTTGCATTTGGAGGGAGCAGCCCATGATTGGTGGTATCATGGGATGGTCACATTGCAGCATAACCGCATCACCTCTTACTAGGAGTTCATCGACAGGTTGGTTGAACGTTTTGATAAGAAAGATCTGGAAACCTATTTCAGAGATCTAGCTCAACTCAAGCAAGTTGGGAGTTTGGAGGGATATATAGGTGATTTTCAACGGTTATCAGTTATGGTTCCCAACATATCAGAAAGAAGATTGGTTGTATTAATCATCGAAGGTCTATCGGAACCATTGAGAGGTTGAATCAAAGCTTTTGATCCCCCGACTCTACAAGAAGCTATGAAAAAAGCTAGGAGCATGGAACTTGCAGCTCCGCAAAGTAATTTCTCTTCAAAAGCATCATCTTCATACAAGGACGGGATATCATTTCCTAAGAAGAAGGAAAACTCAGATTCCAAGGGGAAATCAGCAGCCCTGTTAGACAAAGAAACCATAGATGACTTGCGCAGGAAGAAGTTGTGCTTCTATTGCAAAGGACCCTATGATGCAAACCACGACTGTCCTTTGAGGCCTAAGGGAAAGGCTAACCGAATAATGTGGGCATTCTATGAGGATTCTGAATCTGAGAAATCAGACCAGCACAATGAGCATGAGGAATCTGAGGTAGAAAAATCTAAAAATGAGGCTGAAAATGACACCGAAACAGAAGAGGAAGTTAAGCTTCAAGAAACACGTCTCACTAGCATACAGCAGGAGGGCTCTTTCAGAATGCGAGGGGTCTTAGCTGGGAAAAAGATCATTACCTTGTTGGATACAGGGGCCACGCATAATTTTATTGATGCTAGACTGGTTGAGAAACGTGGGATTCAGACTGAAGAATTTGAGGGCATAAGAGTGAAGGTCGCAGATGGCTACACTCTCAAGTGTGATAGGATGATTTCAGATCTCCCTATGTGGTTGAATAATTATGACTTTAAGGCAGATTTCTATGTAGTGAATATGGGAGACACCGATATGGTTCTAGGGATGAAATGGCTTCATGACATTGGAGAGTTTACCCTTAACCTTCATGATATGGAGATGAGATTTAAGGTGGACGGAAGGAATCATGTGTTGAAGGCCATCAGAGATAGTAATTTCAGAATGATATCTTTCAGTAGGATGGAGAAACTCATGCGACACGACATGATTGAGTGGGCAGCAGAGTGCATGTTGATGCCATCAAAAGAGGAGCAGAAAACCCCAGTCTATCATCCAGACATACAAGAGTTGAGGATTAAACACACTAAGGTGTTCAGTGAGATTCCACCCAGTAGACCACCAAACCGTGGTACTAAACACATCATTGAGTTGGAGGAGGGCCCTAAGCCTGTGATTGTCACACCTTACAGACATCCTAAGCGACTTAAGGATGAAATAGAGAAAACGATTAAGGAGTTGCTCCCTATGGGACATATCAGGCCTAGTAAGTCACCATTCGCTTCATCCATTGTGTTAGTAAAGAAAAAGGATGGTACCTTGCGGATGTGCATTGATTACAGATTGTTGAACAAAAGGACAATCAAAAACAGGTATCCTATTCCCCAGATTGATGATTTGATAGATGAGCTACATGGTGCTCGCTGGTTTTCAAAAATAGACTTGAGATCGGGGTATCATCAGATTCGTGTGAGGGAACAAGACATTGAGAAAACAGCCTTTCGTTGTCATTGTGGACACTTTGAGTTTGTGGTTATGCCATTCGGGCTGACCAATGCCCCTGCTACATTCCAGTCCACCATGAACAGGGTCTTCCAGTCACAACTGAGAAGGTTCGTACTTGTTTTCTTTGATGACATATTAGTATACAACAAGGCTTGGGAGGAGCATGTTGCCCATTTGGATACGGTACTGGGTATTCTTGATAGGGAGACCTTGTATGCCAAGGAGTCAAAATGTGATCTGGGTATGACGGAGTTGCTGTACTTGGGTCATATTATTAGTGCAGAGGGTGTGCATATGGATCCTGACAAGGTCAGAGCTATTATAGAGTGGCCTACTCCCGAGAATCTTACTCAGCTATGAGGATTTTTGGGCTTGTGTGGCTTCTACCGCAGATTTGTCAGTGGATATTCACGTCATGCAGCACCACTTACAGACTTGACAAGGAAAGGGGCATTCGTTTGGACTCTTGAGAAGCAAGAGTGTTTTGAGAAGTTTAAGCAGTTGATGACTACTTGTCCTGTCCTTGCGTTACCAGATTTCACTAGACCTTTCAAGCTTCAGTGTGACGCTTCGGGTGAAGGGATTGGCGCCGTCCTTATGCAGGACAAGCATCCGATAGCATTTGAGAGCAGGAAGTTAAGAGGACCAGAGAGAAGTTATAGCATTTATGACAAGGAGATGTTGGCCATCATGCATGCGTTGGCCAAATTCAGGCAATACCTTGTGGGCGGCAAATTTTAAGTTAAGACCGATCATAACAACTTGAGGCATTTCCTAGGACAGCGGGATCTCAATGATCGTCAGCAAAAGTGGGTGAGCGAATTGCAATCATATGACTTTGACATCACCTACGTCAAAGGGTCCCAGAATGTGGTTGTTGATGCCTTGTCTCGCCGTCCACATTTGAGTTCCATGGTTGAGATTTCAGAGAACTGGAGACATCTGATAACAACAAAGTATGTCAAAGACTCTTGGGCCTCTGGCATCGTTGAGGGTTCAGCGCAAGATAGCAGATATTCAGTTGTAAATGATCTTATCATTTACAAAGGAAGGATTTTCTTGACCCCAAGATCAGAAATGAAGAACACAGTATTGAGGGCCTTTCATGATGCACCCATGGCCGGACATCCGGGGTATTTCAAAACTTACAGGCAGGTTCGAGAACGTTTCACTTGGAAAGGACTCAAGTCAAATGTCCTTCGATATGTCAAGAGAGTGTCTTGTTTGTCAGCAGAATAAACAGGAGCACACCAATCCTATTGGTTTGCTTCAACCACTTCCAATTCCTGACAGAAAGTGGGAATGCTTGTCGATGGACTTCATTACAGGCTTGCCAAAAGCCTAGGGTAGAGACTGTATCTATGTAGTTGTTGATCGCCTCACAAAGTATGCTCATTTCTTTCCAATAGCAACTACATATTCAAGCTACACAAGTAGTAGAATTGTTTTTTTGTGAGGTGTTGAGGTTGCATGGGCTACCTCGGAATATTGTCAACGACAGGGATAGTCGGTTCTTGAGCCACTTCTGGCAAGAGCTATTCAAGCTATGAGGGACCGAGCTTACTCCGAGCACCAGCTACCACCCGCAGACGGATGGTCAGACGGGGATTGTTAATAAATGGGTGGAAGGATATCTTCATAACTATATAGCAGGGCAGCAAAAGGGTTGGGTGAAGTGGATTCATCTTTGTGAGTACTGTTATAATACCACGCACCACATGTCAATTCGGATGTCCCCATTCATGGCATTATATGGGTATGAGGCACCCAACTTTCTTGATTTGTTGTTGAGTGACAGTAGAGTGCCCAGTGCTGGGGATCTTTTACAGGAGAACCAAGATATTATGAGAGCTCTCTGTGAGAACATTCAAAAGGCACAAAATCAGCAAAAGCAGTATGCAGACCAGAGAAGAGTTGAGCGATCTTTTGAAGTTGGGGATATGGTGTATTTGATGTTGCAGCCCTACCGCCAGTCAACTCTCTGGAAGAGTGGTATGGAGAAACTCAAGCCGCGATATTACGGACCCTTCAGGATCATTAGATGGGTAGGCGAGGTGGCTTATGAGTTGGACTTGCGGACAGATAGTAGGGTACACAATGTATTTCATGTGTCACGCCTCAAGAAAGCATTGGGACATCGTGTCGTTCCTTCCACAGCTTTACCACCCTTGGATGATGAGGGGAAATTGATTTTGGTACCTGAGGCCATCTTAGAAGTTAGAGAGAGGCAATTGCAGAGGCGGGTCATTAGGGAATATCTAATCAAATGGAAGGATTTTCCGGTAAAGGATGCTACATGGGAGAGAGAAGACATTTTACAGCATCCAGAGTTGAGATTGCTTGGGGACAAACAATTTCAAGGAGGGCGGACTGTGATGTCCCCTTCTAATTAGGCACTCGGACGTCAGTAGATTAGCCTATCATGTCGACCCTCGTAGGCTAATGGTTCTAGATAGAGGGTCACTTGGACGAGCACTTGGTCATCAAACTTCAGTGTTGATCTCCGGAGTATGATGGCAGGGTGAATTGTTGCGTTTGGCATGATACTGGTGCTTAATTTAATGATATTCACCTTTTATTTCACCATCTTCAGCCTAGGGACCATGTGCCTTTAAAATGAAGGGGTGACTTTATATTTTAAAGTTACTATTCATTACTAAAGTGGAAAAAGTTATAACTTAAGTGAATAGTGCTCACTTTAATGAATAGTGTTTCCTTTGTTAAATTATAAATAACAAGTGAGAAAGTTCGACCCTTCTCATGAGATGACTATTTTGCTTGAAGAAAACTTGGGAGTGAAGCTTGGAGGAAGAAGGAGGCTAGGGTTTCCTGATTTCTTGCAGTGGGTGAGTCTGGTGGGGCTTGGTTCTTCGTGTGGAGCTGCTTGAGGGTGTGAAACACCACCTTAAGGTTGTTGATCTGTTATTTGCTGCTTCTTTTGGAGATCTACTTGTTGGTTTGCAAGTTGTTTTGAGCTTGGTTTTGAGTGGTTTTGTTGTCGTTGTCTCCAATCACGATTATACAAGAGCTATTCGTGTTTGAGAAGTTTTTGGGGCTGTTTTGAAGAGCTACAGCCAGCCGCCCTTTCTTGAAGGTTTATATCAGCACAAGGGAAAGAAACGCCTATCTTAAGAGGCTGCAACTTCACCTAAAGGGGGTGCCCTTACCCTAGGAAGCTTTCTATTTCGGTTTTTGGTGGGAGAAGTTCGTATTAAAAGAATAATCAACATTCCATTGGGGTTTACTAGTGTAGCAAAACACTATTCATAATGTTGTATGACTGTAAGTTAAAGTATAGTCTATGATATATCTAGTTTCGAATCTGATGTAAGCAGTTTGTTGTAAGCCTATTATTATGTAATGAAGAAGCTATATTTGGACACAAAAATGAACAATGTACTCAAGTTATTTCAATAGCTTAGTTTATTTGAAGCTTTCATGGTATGCATCTGCTCTTTATGTATCATTCTAGTATTTTTAGCAAACAAACTCACAGCATAAGAGGAAACACAAACTGAAACAAACAAAGTCAGACCTACAAATTAAGTGAAAACAAATCATCAGAGTGGTGGTTCATCACAGTTGAACACATGAAAACTAAAAAGTATCCTATTCCTCCAAAAGATATTATAATGGAAGGGTTTACAAAATGAAGTTGATATGGAAGGAGAACTTAAGTCTACCCTTGATGATCTGGATAGAGAAGAACATGAGAACAGAGATCTAAAAGAAAATATTAAGTAGATGAGTGCATCAAGAAGTTGAGGGATCAACTCAAGAAATTAAAAGAAAGAATCAAGGAAACAAATGAGAACCTCAAGCAATCAAATGAGACAATCACTAATCTAAAAGTGCAAATTCAAGAAGGAAAAAGGTTTGAAGATTGCTTAAATGCCAAAATGAAAGACAAGTCTGTAGAATGTTCAAGACTTGAAGAAGAGTTTGTGACTTTGAGGACAGATCTGGAGAAAAAAATGATTCAAGAAGACACATTTAAGAAGAGCTCCACCTTGCTTGACGAAATGATTGCTAGTCAAACGGCTTCTAAAGACAAAGAAGGTTTAGGATTTGAAAAGGGAGAAAGTTAAAAGGAAAAATAGACTTCAAACAATGCTGAAAAGAAGAGTAATGAACAAAGGAAGATTGGAGATAAGAAGAGCAATGTTAAACAAGCCTGGAACTAGAAGAAAGATTTCAAGAGACCTCCTATCAGATAACCAATTCCACAGAGGTATTCATCTTTTAATGGTTACTATTATTCGTGTAGTAGATTTAGACATAGGGTTGTAGAGTATAGAAGCAGGATGAATCAAAATGTTCAATTATTTTTTGGTCAATTCTATACATGTAATAGATTTGGTCATAAGGCTAGTGAATGCAGAAGTCAAATGATAGATGGTTACAATAACGGTATAGTGTTTCAATCATTTAATGGTTACTATTATACATGAAATGGGTTTGTGCATAAGGATTCTAAATATAGATCTAGAATGGCAAGAAGTAACTTTATTCAACAAAATGGTGTCACATGTCATAAGTGTAATAAACCAGTTAAGTTTTGCAAAGGAAAGAATGTGAAACCCTTTATTTCACAAAAGGAGATTGATCTGGTAAAGAAGGTTGATCGGGTTGAAATTAAGGAGATGAAGATCTGGAAGAAAAATAAAATGAGGTGAAGAGTGAGTCTATGACAAATTAAATCGTGCAGATCTTTTGTCTGAAAACTAGATAGAGAGCATTGGCTTAGGGGGAGTTTAACAGAAAACTTTCTAGCCAACTAGAAAAGATGTGATGTTGATGTCTTCAACATATTGGTACATGTGTAGATTAACATGCTTGATTTGTTGGTGAGGTCTCCAATGTGAAATATCTTGTTGCAGATATTTGTGGAATATTTTGAGGTGTTTGTGATAATACAGAGTTAGTTTGCCACCTTTTCGACCAAACCTTCTCTACTGCAATTAATGCACATATTAGGTCACTAGAAAAGGGTTTATACTTCATTATGCAAATTCTAAAAGTCATTTGTGTCTCAGCATTTATAGTGGAGAACAGAGCAAAGGAGGGTTGAAGCAATTATGGTGCATTATGTGAAACCCTACCAACAAATTCCAAAGCTATTTATCAATTTCTTGCAAACCCTAATTTGAAGAAGTTCAAGATATATACTCCTCAAGTTATTGATGTGCTTGAGAGGCCAATACCTAAGTTCAAAAAGCACCCATACAAATCAATGGAGACAGATCAGGAAGGTAAATTTTCTAGGGTTCCAAGTGATGTAATGCATAGAGAGGATGTGTGGATTTACATCCATTCAAAGGTGGATTCAAATATGATCACTGAAAGATGGTGGAATTTAGGCAAAAGGTGCTTACTGGAGATGATTTTGAGTTGAAACTAGATAATGAGAGTTTCAAAAAGAATAAATTGGATGTGTGGAACGAGTTTCCTATTTTATGTTATGAAGATGATTGGGTGAAGTGCGTGCTTAGCAGAATGCATGACAAGTTCATGTGATTAGCAAACTAAAGCAAATAATTGAAAGATGCTAAAACGAACTAAAGCATAAACAGAAGTTACTAAAAGCTAACTAAGTTAACTAAAAGTAAAATAACGACTAACTAAAGATAAGATGACCATTAATATTACAATTAATACTTTAATACCCTCCCTTAATGGTCATCCTACAAACTAAAATAAGTTGATCCATGATCTACTGGAAACATGTCTTTAGTGACTGATAATTGGAGAAGCATAACCGCCTCGCGATTACTAGTCCTTTCCCATAGAATAATCAAATCTAGACACCAACACTCAAAAACTATGAGCATCCTCTGCTTACAAGTATTATAACTCTTTCTATTGAACCTCTGCGTATTTTCCAACATGACATTGGACAAAGACACCATCTCTCCTATTTTCCAAAAGCACAAAAAATGAGGTAATTTTATGATCAGTTGGCACAAACTCTAAACAATTAGCTAGCACGACACATGAATTTTTCAAAAATCATCAAAAAATGATGCTTAGAAATAGAAAGAGTTTTCAAAAAAAAACCTTCAAAAACTCCAAAAAAGTAAGATTTTTTTTAAACAACTCCTCAAAAAATCTTAGAAAAAATAGATTTTTAGGAAAAACCTTCAAATAAACTCAAAAGTAAAGATTTTTCTGAAAAAATTTCAAAATACTTTTGATGATCCAAAAATTTTCAAAAACTCTTAAAAAAATCCTCAAAAACATTTTGGCACAATTTTTTTTAGTAAAAAATTTCAAAAGCTCTTTGATCAATGAGGCAATATTTTTTTCGAAAAATCCTTCAAAATCACTTGGCATTTTTATTTTGAAAAAAAATAAAAAATCCCGTCAAGAACGTCTAGATCAGATCAAAAACTCAACCTAGACGAAGGCATTGCACACACAGGAAACCCTAGGCACGCCAAATAGACCGGCAATTTTTGAAAAAATCGCCCAAAAAAATCACGACACCAATTGTCATGACTTAGAGGGGCAATAAAACTAGTCATAGATTTTTAGAAAACCCTGGCAATCGTGACAAAAATAGGGCAACATCTGATAAAAATCTCAATTTTCTCAGGTCACGTTTCAAAAAAACCTTCACAAATGATAGAGCATTAGCAAATAATACCCGAGAACTCGCCCAAAAAACACTAGAAAAAATCCAACATGATTTTTCAGAAGGTTGTGTGCCTTAAAATCCTAGAAAAATCCATCAATTTTTGTGTTGAAAAACTCAAAAGAGGCCAAAACAAACACCATGTGCCAAATCACGCATGGAAGAGCAGCAGAGAGGTCACGTGATTCTCAAAAAACCTACGGAAAGCAGAAGAAGACGTGTCACAAACCCTTGCATTTTCAGCAACTAAACCCATGTTTTCCCTTCTGAAAAACCCTCAATTTTTTTTAAAAAAGTGACGCAATTTTTTTTCTGCAGAAATCCGTGATTTTCCTAAAAAATAAACACTGTGATTTCTGATAAAATCAGCTCACAAAATCTCTTCAAAAACTTCTTGCGAAATTTTTCTTCAAAAACCCTTCAAAATTTTCCTTCATTTTTATCTTAAAAAATCAACTAAAAATACTTTACGAATTTTTATAAAAAAATATCTATCAAAAAAAATCTTTTGGAATAATTTTTTAATTTTCTATGTTATCCACAAAATTTTCGATTTTAAAAAAGAAACATCGAGCAAAAACATCTAAGAATTTTATAAAATACCTTAGGAATACACCAATTTTTTATTACTAAAAAATTCGCCAAAAAAGATCAAGCAAAATTATTTAGGAATAAGCGAATTTTTATTTCTTAAAAATCTGCCAAAAAGGATTGAGCCTATGCTAATACCATGAAATGATCATTGATATTCAATAGCTATTATTTTATATTTATAAAAGGAGAGAAATACTCCTTATGTAGAAAATTACAAGACAATGTTTCTTAAAAGAAAACATCGTTAACTAAAGAAAAATAAAGCCAATAACTAAAAATGCCAAAATGAACTAAAGCATAAACATAAGTTACTAAAAGCTAACTAAGTTAACTAAAAGTAAACTAATGACTAACTAAAGCTAAGATGACCATTAATATTACAACTAATACTTTAATATTATAATGTCCATGTCTAAATATTTAGCACAATAACTATATACTATTTGTAATATTTTTTCAGATTTTCTCCTCTCATTATTTGGAGAGAAGGATGCCATCGATCGAGGAACTCAGCATAGTATTATAATGTCCATGTCTAAATATTTTGCACAATAACTATACTATTTGTAATATTTAAAGTTAAATAGTACAAACCCAAATTTCATTGTAAATGCTTACATTCATTCATACCCTAGCATTAGATAGGGTTACAAATATAAAATAAATTGTAGATCCTTTCTTATATTCAACACATCTATAATACATTACATAATGTTGCTACAGTAGCTTTAACGAACTGTAGATACGACACATACGTCAACAACCATTTACAAATTGGTTGAGCTCAATCCAACTATTAAACACCATTGTCAAAGCTTCAATGCAACTTTTGTGTGAGATTTCCCTTCAACCAAAGGGGATTTATCCTCTACCATACACAATCAAAAGGGTTTTTTATTTCATCTAATTGTCTATAAATCTTGGTGCTTTCATCCTCATGTTTGGCATTGAACACATCTACACAAACTAAGGTTTCTAGCTAGGGTTTATATGTATTTTTTATAATAACCATCTTTAGAAAGACTCAAGGTTCTTAATATGCTCAAAATATGTCAAGATTTATATAAATGTCCTCAAACATATAAATGGTACACCATCGATGGAAACCATTCCTATTTGGGCACTGTTCTCCCTTTGATTGCACAAGAAATCACATCCACATTTGCAAAATCATACTCGAATGATATAGGGATGTGCTTTCTACAACTTTTAACTATCGTCTATAATAATGGCAAGGGGTCCCGCTAGTTTTGAAACCTTAACTACCACATTAATGGTGCTCATACCATTAAGGCAATTAAAAACGGGGACATTGCAAAAAGTAGTCCTAACTAGATAAGATAATAAAAAGTGTCCTCGATAAAGAATGACTCATACCGGGTATCATGTCTTACGTATGCCCACACCTCCAACATTGATAGCAAGTATACTAGAAATTATTGACCATCAAAGACTAGATATGCATAGGAAGAAGTGCTTTGATAATGAATGAGAAAAATCCACATGCAAGAAATATGTGACTTGATAGAGGCAAGGCCACAAATGTTGTTAGAACCGAAAATTTTCAAAAACATTCCTAGGGTTTTCCTATTATTTTCCATAAAATCCATGAAAAAACCCTAAGGTTTTCACATTTTAAACCCATCATTTTCCTATCTTTTCATAAAAATTCATTCACCACCTTTTGAAAAGCTAAAATATCCTTTACCGTTGCCATTTTTATCAAATTTCATCGGCCAACACCTTTTACCGCTATACCGCGGCCTTTTGCAAAGTGGCCTGCGGTATCGCGGTAGCGGTTAAGCACAGTCATGATGATTGTTACCACTATACCGCATGCAGTATTCCAACCAACCGCGGTGGCGCGGTAACAGTTGATGAAGCAGCAAGGATGACAGATAATGGATACCGCAGTACCGCTGGCGGTTATCACGGAGACAGCAGTTACTGCAGTGGACGGTAGAAGACAGGGAGGCAGTGGTTAAGAGACCCCACCATGGTAACGCAAGGGGTCATCTCACAGACTACGGTGGCCGCGGTGAACAGGTAACGGTCAACGACAAACGGAGGGGGAAGCGGCTAGCGGTCACACCGTAGTACCACCGAAGGATAAAGTGGAGACTGTGGTGATTGCAGTAAACTGTTAACAGAGACAAGCAGCGACTTGGCAGTTAGTATCGGTCACCGCGGTACTGTGGGAAGGTAGCGTGGAGGCCGCGGTAACAAGGGGAGCCATAAGGTAGACCATAGTGGACAATGAAGGCGATGATAATTGCTATCGCCATACCACAGATAGCCAAAAGGGAGACAGCGGTAGAGCAGTAATGAGAGGACAGTCAAAGTCAAAGACCGCTATACCGCAGTCGGTCAACAAGTTCACTGCGGTAGAGCGATAAAGTTAAAAGAACCTTCGCAGCAACAATATAAAGTGAAATATTAAAGGCGGGAAGAGATATAAAGGTAAAATCAAATGCAGAACTATATGAAAATATTTAATTTTCCAAGAGGCAACACAATTAAATATTTTAATTGTTGTCAAGGAATGTAAACGGTTTTACTAGTTAAATGAAGAGGCGTGACTCTTCAAATACGTTGTATAAATAATTTGAACAAATCAGTTGCGGGGGGAGAGAAAAATTCCTTGAGAAAAAATAATAGAACTGGGATGGAAAAATGATGAACAGTCCTTGAAACAAGGTGTAATGGAGAAAATATACATATGCTGGTGAAATCTTTTCTGGATTCGGTTGTTAAGATGATATAATTTTTGAATTTCCTATCTGGTTGTCTCCAATTAGAAATTTTTAAATCATTTAAATCAGGATAGCAAGTATATATCTGGTTTATCATGCTGTAATTTTCAATTTGTGTGGTTTGATTAATAGGTGTCTGCAAAGTCAAAACTAAATTCTTTTAAGCAAGTCACAGTGATTTTAGGATTTTTGTTGGATGATTAAAGAAGAACCTGGTAGGGAAACATTCAAGCATAATTTATGCAAGTTATAAATTGGGTGAAATGATATGCTGGTCATAGAATTTTATACTTTAAATATGCCTAACAACTTGAATTAAGTTGGAGAGGGAAATGCCTTGAATTCTTGTTATTTTTTTACTCCATTGCCCAACAAATAGAAGGCACTGATCTGCCATATCCCAGAGGATAGAATTCATAAAAAGAAATATATTCAATCTTTTCTTTTGTGTAGTAGGTGTAGTTGCAGTCATTTTGTCTATCCACTCTTAATTGCCATTGTGGGTAGACTGTTTGGCAGGAAAGTTCATTTTAAATTTGCATGTTTCACATAGGTTCACCCACCTAGGTCTATCAGAACCTGAAGAGTAGAAGGTACAATTGCATCAATTGGCCTTATACGTTGACCAAAAGCGTTGTGAGAGCTTGGCAACCTCTCGTGGTCCAAACCTACGTTTTTGAGACCCAATAGTTTGGCGACTCTGCTGGGGACCATAATCTAAAAATAAGCCTTTGTCATAGAGTCAATATTTTGTAGAAGACTCCGCTGGGAATAAAGAATTGCAGATTTTCTCACTTTTGGAAAGTGAGTGGCGACTCTAAATGAACAAATGTGTTGAAACTGATAAACTGAAATATATATCAAAAAGAAATTTCATCCTAGAATTCAATCTATCACAATTGCTCACAATATGCAGGGAAGGTCTTTGTACAAAGATGGTGATGGTCCTAATGACAAAAGTAAATGAACTCAGAAAAATGATAAGGGTAAGAAAATATCTGGTGACATGGGCCCATCAAATAAAATCAAAATATCAAAAGCACCATTGGAGACACACAATTCATATGGTACACTAGCAAATGAAAACAACCCTTCCAGAGAACCTCATACTCCTGAGGAACAAAGGAATCCATTCTATCAACTAGATCCTAAGAAAGTTGAAGAGTTCATGGCTGAATGTGAAGCTGAAAGAGGAAGAAGAAAACATGAATATGATCAGAAAATGGCATTTCTTGAAGAGAATCGGGATGGACTTGAATATGAAGCAGCATCTGAGGAGAATTATGAACTTATGGCTAGGGATGAAATAAATGCAAGACTAGAACATGAGAGACAAGAAGTGGAGAAAGCAAAAATAGAATATGAGCAGAGGCTCCAAGCAATTAGAGAACTTGAAGAGTTGAAATTGAGGAAAGCTCAATTCAATACTCAAATGGCTAATCTACATAAATATGTGCCACCACATAGGCAAGCTAACAATAATGCAGGCCCATCAAAAGCCCCATAAGTCCCATCAAAATCAGCCAAATAGACATCAAAATGTTCCACCACAACATCAAGGTGTTCAACCACCTCCTTATCACCAACATGTACCCCCACAAGGTCAGCAATATGTGGCAAATAATAATCCATTGTACAAGCGTCAGTATTACCAAAATCCTCCTCCACAATATGCAACCATGATCAGGCAGTTTGACTTGGCTGGATTTCAAATATGTCCTTATCCTATGGACAACAGTTGGAGAAGTTTTGTCCCAAAATTCACAGGAAGTAGTGCAATTGCAGTTGAAGAACATTTAAGGAGTTTTAATGCTTTTTTGCAAGATTTGGATATGCAGTATGAAGATGTGCAGATGAGGTTGTTTATGATGTCACTAATTGAAGACACCAGAGATTGGTTTAATAGTCTGCCAACAACTTCTATTGATTCTATTCATGTGTTTTATGAACAATTGCTTGAGCAATATGGGAATCAATATGCACCTAAATTTGCATTGCACGAATTGGTGACTATTCAGAAGCATCAAAACGAGTCATCTTATGATTTCAACCAGAGGTTCTCTAAATTGCATAATAAGGTACCTCCTGGATCTAAATTGGCTGATCCCGCAGCATTGAATATTTATTTAAAAGCTTTTGATCCTAAGACAGGATATGAGCTTAGGAACAGGGGTCCCAGAAATTTGGCTAAAACTCAAAGGATAGCACTCACAATTGAAAATAACAAGAAAGCTGTAGGGATGATTGCCAAGAGGGATAACCCTAGGGTTCCCCAATATGCTCCTCCAAATAAACAAGATAACACATATAGGAATGAAAGGCCTAGACTGCATGACATGCCTTATAATACAAATTGGAGAAGTGGAAAGCCAGTGATGGATGGGCCAAGAAATAAAGAGACACTTGACCCTTTGAAGAAGAGAGGGACATACATGGTTGATAATAGTCCTTGGTGTTTAGTTTGTGACTTGCCACATTCTTCAGAGCATTGTGTTGTAGCTCAGTCAGTATCAAAAAAAAGACATAGCAAAAAATAATAACGAAGAGGACCATAATATATATTTGACTTCCCATACTCTTCACTCTGCAGAGCAAGGGTATTCATCTTCAAAAGGAGGATATGAATATAATGTTGCTCATCAGAAATATAATGTTCACATGGCAGAACAACAAATTTATTTTGACTATGAAAAAAGTGATGATGAACAAAGTCCTTCTGCTACATCATATCAGACTAATAGGGGAAATATGAGGAGACCAACTGAGAAAGAAATTAAAAGATTGACTATTGCAGCAGTTGAGTTGGCTAAAAGCAAGTATTGGCTAAGGAGTAGAACAGTGAATGAGAATGAAGGTGTTCCAAGAGGAATATTCTTGAAAGATAAAAAGATGTCCCATGAAATATCAAAAAAGACAAATGATGAGCGCTCTGATAAAAAAGAACAGAAGTATGTCCCCAAAGAAGAAAATAAAGAATTCCCCAAAGACAAACAAAAGATAGATCAAACATCAAAAAGGGAGAAAGAGAAGAGCAAAGGTGAACCAACAGAGCAAAAGAAGGTGATAAGAGTTGAAGGTGCATCTTTTGATTTTGTGCAAGCTTTATCCCAGGTAAAAATATGTCCCATTACTTGAAATGATGAAAATTAAAGAGTATAGGGAAAGTGCTATTCAATTAATGTCTGGTGGGAGGAATCAAATTGTAAATTTTGAACAAAATGAGAATCTTGGAATTGCTGATAAGAAAGGAAAGATAAAAGTTTCAGAAGTTGGCCTAAATGATGAATTGATGAATACACCACAAATTGATCCATTTTTTACTACCCTACTCATAAATGGTAAATTGGTAAGAAATTGCATGATAGATTCAGGTGCTTCTATGAATATTATGCCAGTAGGGGTAATGAAACAGCTTGGTATGTGGATAGATATTGAGGGTGGTAAGTGTTATGCCATGGATAGTAGGCCTGTCCCAGTAGTGGGGATTATGAAGGATGTAGAAGTAAAATTAGCAACCTACCCACAGGCAACCTATAATATTGATATAACTGTGATTGATACACCTCCTCAGTTTGGAACGCTTTTATCAAGACAATGGACTGCAACAATTCGACGTAATGTGCATTTTGATTTATCATATGCCACAATACCCGTTAATGGTGAATCAAATTGTTGAGTGTGTTCCTCAAGAACAACTTAATTGCTTTTGTGATGTGGATTTAGGGAGTTTTAGAGTAGAATTATCTCAGACAGAATTAGTGAATATTGACCCAATTGATAGACTTGTTTCTAGAAATCAACAAGGTGTTTGGAAAATGTATTTTGATGGGGCTTGCAGCCAAGAAGGTAATGGAGCTGGGGTAGTTTTCATATCACCTGAAGGTACTACATTTAAACATTCATTTTTGTTGGCTTTTGAATGTATAAATAATGTGGTTGAGTACGAAGCCTTGTTGATTGGTTTGAACATGGTTGTCAAACATAAGATTAAGTTGTTGTCTATCTTGGGTGATTCTAAGCTAGTTGTGTCACAAGTCAGATCAAAATATGCTACAAAAAACAAAAGGATGAAACAATATAGAAATGTTGTGTGGGATACAGTGGAACTATTTGATGTATTTTCAATTGATTGGATAGATAGATCTGAAAATTTAATGGCTGACTTTTTGGCTAATATAGCCTTAAAGAAATATGATATCACTTTGGCATGAGTGTCTCAGGTTGAATTGAAAACAAGGCCTGCTATCCCTGATAACATATATAGCTGGCAAGTTTTTAATGATGATACTGACCTTTTGAAATTTCTTCATTGTATAGATCAATATGAGGCATAGGAGATTGATTTCAATGCTTTTGTGGAAGAAGTGGATGGGAAACAAACTATATTTGGAAAGGAAGTTTTGCAGATTAAAACTAACAAGCTTCCCAAAGGGCTTGTGGCATTGGAGAGAGTGTATGATGGGAGTGATCGTTCTCTCATGAAGCAGACACCTGTTAAGAAAGAAGATATTGAAAAAGTAAATTTGGGCACTGAATTAGCACCAAAAAGGGTTTATATTGGAAAGAAAATAAGCCCAACTATCAAGAGAATGTTGATTACATTGCTGAGAAAATACAAGCATGTGTTTGCTTGGTCTAATGAGGATTTGAAGGCATATAGAGAAGATCTTTTTCAGCATGAGATTCCACTTAAGCCAGACACAAAGCCATTCAGACAGAAGCAGGGGCCTATCAACCCAACTCTGGAGCCTAAGATGCAAGAGGAACTAGCAAAGCTTAGAGATGGAGGTATCATAAAACCCATTAGGCATTCAACATGGGTCTAGAATTTGGTTCCAATCAGGAAGAAAAATGGGGACATAAGACTATGTGTAGATTTTAGAAATCTGAAAGTTGCTTCCCTAAAAGATAATTATCCTCTTCCAAACATGGAGGCAATATTGCACAAAGTAATAGGGTGTGAGGTATTGTCAATGATGGATGGATTTTCTAGATATAACCAGGTCAAAGTCAAAGAATCTAAGCAGTTTAAAACAGCATTCACTACACCATGGGGAACGTATGTCTATATAAGAATGTCATTTGGTCTCACAAATGCAGGAGCTACCTTTCAAAGGGCCATGGATGTGGCATTTGCAGATCTAATCAATGCTATAATGGTGGTATATCAAGATGATCTCACTGCTTATTCTAAAAAGGCAGAGAGTCATGTTGGGGACTTGGAGAAAATCTTCATCAAAGCTTTGGAGTATGGTATTAGTCATAATCCTAAAAAATGTCATTTTGTTGTCACAGAGGGTAAACTTTTGGGGCATATTGTGTCAAAAAATGGGGTTAGGATAGATCCTGAAAGGGTAGATGCCATAGATAAAATTCCCATTCCCAAAACTGTCAAAGCAATCCAATTATTCTTTGGCCAAATTAATTTTGTTAGGAGGTTTGTGTCCAATTTTGCTAACATTGTTAAACCTATATCTAAGATGTTGAAAAAAGGAGAAAAGTTGGACTAGATTGTTGAAGCTATGGATGCCTTCGTATCTATAGAAAGAGCTATCAAAGAAGCCCCTATCCTAAAGTCTCCTGATTTTACTAAACCATTTCAAATTTTTTCTTTTGCTTCATTTCACACCATAGCTGTTGTTATGTTACAGAAAAATGATGAAAGCCATGCACAGCCTGTTTCTTTTTTCAGTAAGTCTTTGCAGGGGTCAAAATTGAAGTATGATATTATGGAAAAACGGGCATATGCACTAGTCAAAGCAGCAAAGGCTTTCAGGCCTTACCTTGTTGGAGCTAAGGTAATTGTTTATGTCCCACATGCAGCTGTGAAGGATATCCTGGTGCAAACAGAAATGACAGGGAAGAGATGCAGATGGAATAATAAAATCCAAGAGTTCAACATGGAGATTCAAATTACCAAGTTGGTAAGAGGATAGGGTCTGGCCAGGCTAATGGCAGAAACAAATATTGAAGCAAACTAAATCTGCAATGTAGAAGGTAAGGAAGAAGTCATAGCAAGTATTGAGCATACTCCATGGTATACTAATATAATGCATTATCTGAAACATATGAAGTGCCCTGAAGGGTTGAATGATAATCAAAGGAGAACTTTGAAGTTGTAGGCTTCTAAATATGTTTTTATAGAAGGGGACCTATTATGGAAGAATAGGGATGGTATATTGCTGTTGTGTCTAGATGAATCCTAGGAAAAATATTTCTTGAGAGAAATGCATGAAGGGGTATGTGGAGGCCATTATTTTGCTAAGACTACTGCACACAAGATTCTCAGGGCTGGTTATTATTGGCCTAGGGTATTCAATGAGTCTTTTGCATATGTGAGGAAATGTGAGGCCTATCAGAAATTCTCAGGGAAGTTGAAGTATCAAGGAGCATTGCCACTTAGACCCTTGTAGGTAGAAGCACCTTTTCACCAATGGGGAGTTGATTTCATTGGAGAAATACAGGAAAGATCAAGTGGAGGACACAGATGGATACTAGTGGCCACAGATTATTTTACTAAGTGGGTGGAGGCTGTCCCAACTAAGCAAGCAACAAGCAAAGTGGTGATGAACTTTCTGCTGGAGAATGTTATAACCAGGTTTGGCACCCCGGTCAGATTGATCACAGATAATGGGATGTGTTTTAGATCTGACGAGTTTAGAGATTTTTGCAAAACATATGGCATTAATATTTCTTATTCTGCCCCATACCATCCAAAAGCCAACGGTCAAGCAGAGTCAAGCAATAAAAATCTTTTGAAGATAGTAAGAAGGATGCTGGATACAAATAAAAAGGCATGGGATTCAAAGTTAAGATTGGTTGTATGAGCAGATAGGATTACATTGAAGAAGGCAACTGGAAAATCTCCATTTGAATTGGTGTATGGGACACAAGCTAGGATGCCACTGCAGAACTTTTTGCCAGTCTATAACTTTATTTTACAAGAAGATTTGGATATTTCTGAACCAATGGAGGAAAGAATGGAGCAGCTTGCAAAACTTGATGAGGTGAGAAGAGTGGCTCAGAAGCAGAATGTGAAGTTGCAGTTACAAATGAAATACCTTTTTTATAAAAAGGCCAAGAAGAGAAAATTTGAAAAAGATGACTTGGTATTGATGTGGAATGCTCGGTGTCAGGAGAAGGGGAAGCATGGAAAGTTTGAAGCTTTATGGCTTGGCCCTTTTGTGATAACTGGTAAAGGAGGTGAAGATTCTTATTTCCTACAAAACATGTCTGGAGAGGAGCAGGAGTTGCCTGTACATGGGCAATTTCTGAAGCATTTCTTCCCTTGACGATCAGCAGAGGGTTAAGTATTGCCAGTGCATGGACAATTCTCAGTTAACCTCTTTAAACATTTTTTTCCATGCACAGTAGTTTAGGAATTTTGAAGGGTCTGGGCTTGCCAGTACATGGACATTCTCAGGTATTCCCTTTTTGAAAGCTTTACTTTCTTTCCATGTACAATAGCTTAGGGTGATTTTCACCTTCCATTTTCCATCTCCTTCACTCTTTCATTCCCTCCATCCTCCATTGCCTTCATTTTTTGGACCATTCATGTCTTGGTCTGCTCTCCCAGTTGCATTCTGGATTCTTGTAGTGATTTGCTAAACCACTCATCCCCAACAGGAGCCACTGTTAGAACCGAAAATTTTCATAAACATTCCTAGGGTTTTCCTATTATTTTCGATAAAATCCATGAAAAATCCCTAAGGTTTTCCCATTTTAAACCCATCATTTTCCTATCTTTTCATAAAAATTCATTCACCACCTTTTAAAAAGCTAAAATATCCTTTACCGTTGCCATTTTTATCAAATTTCATCTGCCAACACCTTTTACCTCTATACCGCGGCCTTTTGCAAAGTGGCCTACGGTATCGCGATAGCGGTTAAGCAGAGTCATGATGACTGTTACCGCTAGACCGCATGTAGTCTTCCAACCAATTGCGGTGGCACGGTAACAGTTGATGAAGCGGCAAGGATGACAGATAATGGATACTGTAGTACCGCTGGTGGTTATCACGAAGGTCGCGGTGACTACGGTGGACGGTAGAAGACAGGGAGGCAATGGTTAAGAGACCCCACCATGGTACCGCAAGGGGTCATCTCACAGACCACAATGGCTGCAATGAACAGGTAATGGTCAGCGACAGACGGAGGGGGAAACGGCTAGCGGTCACACCGTAGTACCGCCAGAGGATAAAGTGGAGACTGCGGTGACTGCGGTAAACTGTTAGCAGAGACAAGCAGCAACTTGGCGGTTAGTATCGATCACCGCGGTACCGTGGTAAGGCAGCGTGGAGGCCACGGTAACGTGGGGAGACATAACGTAGACCGCGGTGGACACTAAAGGCGATGATAATTGCTACCGCCATACTGTGGATAGCCAAAAGGGAGGCAGCGATAGAGCGGTAATGAGAGGACAGTCAAAGTCAAAGACCACTATACCGCGGCTGGTCAACAAGTTGACCACAGTAGAGCGGTAAAGTTAAAAGAACCTTCGCAGCAACAATATAAAGTGAAATATCAAAGGCGGGAAGAGATATAAAGGTAAAATCAATTGTAGAACTATATGAAAATATTTAATTTGCTGAGAGGCAACACAATTAAATATTTTAATTGCTGTCAAGGAATGTAAACGGATTTACTGGTTAAATGAAGAGTCGCAACTCTTCGAATACATTGTATAAATAATTTGAACAAATAAGTTGCGGGGGGAGAGAAAAATTCCTTGAGAAAAAATAATAGAACTGGGATGGAAAAATGATGAACAGTACTTCTTGAAACAAGGTGTAATGGAGAAAATATACATACCCTGGTGAAATCTTTTCTGGATTCGGTTGTTAAGATGATATAATTTTTGAATTTCCTATCTGTTGACGTGTTTTTTATGACAACACCAACACAGAATAAAGTTGTCCAACGGTCACTCTATTCCCTCTTGATCAAAGTGTCCCACATGCTAAGATTGCTTGAAAGTTCATGTGTTCGACTCCAAGGTTCCTTTTATTGCGAATAGACTCAGTTGGTTGATGTGTTTTGCTGGATTATTCCAAGGGGACTTACATAGTTGTTCGATTTTGTGAAGCAATTAGGACATGAAAGATTTGACAATATTGTTTTGATATCTGGACTGACCTGGAAAATGCTGAATTTAAAGGGAATAAGGATAGGAAGTCTACAATCTACTTCTAAAGGGTGGAATGTGAAGATCAATTCGGACAATCTTCAAACCAAACTCCGCTTTGCCTCCCCTCGGACAACTTCCACAAAGTTGGTGCAATCTTCAAAGGATGAGAGAAATATTCAAACCATGACACCACATGTTCATACCATCACAACGATGCATATGGGCATATGAGCCACAATCGAAGTTAAGCGCTATTACTCCAGTTGACCACGCAAGGCAAACCAACCGTCAGCAAGTCCGCTAGTGGTATGGACGAGAGAAGACTTGCTCAAATTACACACCACATTCCACAACTAACAACTACTTGCATGAAATGAACGTCTATTTTACTCTATCTACCTTGAATTGGAAAGATGAAATGGCCTCGCTAGCTACTCATAACAAAGAAGAAATCACCAAGCAATGAAACTCTTTGTATTATGAAAAGTGTTCACAACAACCGTTTACAAAACTTTCAAAGGAAAGTTTTCTTCCCTCCTCAATCTAAGCTAACTTCTAAGCTCTACTCTCTAACTTCTATCTTCAATACTCTCTAGCTCTGATCCGAAGTCTAATTCTAATTGATTACAAATGAGGGGGGATGCCCCTTTTATAATAGGTCCAATTCAGTGGACGGTTCAGATCTGATTACAATAAAGGGCTCAGATTGAGCCACCTATGCCCTGATTAGGTTTTCTGCCCTAAAAACCGCCACAGAGAGGAGTACGCAATGAATGCACAGAATATTCGCCACTCCCCTGCAGGAATCATAATGAGCAATTAATGCCCACTACCATCATCAAGAAGATCCTCATCCATGAGAGCGTTCCCATTGGCCTTCTCCCGGATAGCAAACTCGATCAACCGGGCCAATACCGCTTCGACCTCCTGGGCAGAAATCAGTGGAATATGGTTGAGCTGGAACTCCAAGATTGCTACTGTCTGTCTATGTCGGATGTAAGACTTCTTCCATGCCGCCAAGGCGTCCTGGGTATTCTGTATTATACTAGAGAAAGTGGAGACATTCTCAAAGTCATCCAGGACAAGCGACCTCGCAGCTGAGAAGAATGGAGCCAATTTGTCTTTCAAGCCATCAGCAGTTATTTCCTCTGGGGCCAACTTTCTAACAAATATGGCTTCTAATGTATTAAGGACTCCCTCCAAGATGTCGCCCATTGCTTTCCTCGCTCTAGCTGAATCTGCCCTTGCTGCATCATGAAATCCACGGCCTGTGACCACCGAGGAGTACCAACTGGTGAAATCATACCTGTCACCATCCTGAATCACACCTCCATCCACCAAAGTTTGCAGAGGTATATGCATCAAAGCCCCCAAACGAAGTACAGTCTTCGTCTGATAGATGCGGGTATCGCCCCAGGCCTGATCCACCATGTCAATCCGTGCCAAAATACTTGAGGCCTGCCGATAAGCATTGGCGAGGTCCTCCATGAATTTCCTTGTCTCAGTACGAACATGGCTAACCCACTTGTCCGCTTCCGTTTCCATCTTCTTTAAATCCTCTAAGCCGACAACTGACTCCCTCGGAAGCTCTGGTGGACGTTCTACTGTTGGGTTTGCCGGTTCACCTGCACGTGCTAGACTCTGCACATATCCTATCAAGGTTTTGTGCTCCTTCTTCAATTTCTTATACTTCCCTTCCGTGCGGAGCAACTGATCCTTCAGTGCCTGATAGGAGTTATCGAACTCCTCAACAATTTGGGCTCCCGTAGGACGACCCAACTCCACGGTGGTGATCACATAGTTCTCGGGCCTCTCCTCGGCTCGATCATACTCCTCCCTCGGAACAGCCACCTGAAGCGTGCGAGAGCCTGACTCATCAGTCGAGATCTTTGAAAACTTCCTGGCCTTTTTCTTTTCTGGTGGCGCACTGATCCTCCTAAGGAACTCCTCCATCTCGATGGTTGGATCCGTATCATCCTCGGGTTCTCTTCTCATTCTGTCTGAAAGCCAATCTGGCACCGTCTGCTGCGGATTCCAAATGACGAGGGGCTGCTCTTCTGTTGCCTCCACCTCGTGCACTTCCTCTCTTCTTGCACTACTCTGCTCGAGCTCATCATCTTCCACGAGCTGCGTATCTCCGGACCCTTGGGTCCCTTGTTCTGTGTTTTCCTCTTCCTCCAATGTCATGTCCAACATCTGTTGGAAACGAGTGTCAGCCACTGTTTCATCTTCTTCCTCTTGTTGGCCAACCCTGGATACACTGACGCTTATACTATCTAATTCTCGGATGTTGGGTTGATCCACCTCCTCAAGCTCCCGCTCTTCACCCAATCCTGCCCTCTGATCAACAAATAATGAAATCACTCTCAAACTCGAAGACCGAGTTTGTGAGTGCATAGGTGATGCTTGTTCCATCCTCAACGGTATCGGCTGGGTTGGTACTTCTACTTGTGCTTCCGGTGTTTGAGCAACCTGCTTTCCCCTTCTCACCGATAGCGGCCTTGGGTCACCCATCAAGCTATAAGTAAGGGCGATCGATCTGCTCTTAAGTCTGCATGCATGTCTATCGACCCAAGCCCTTGTGAAAGTCAACACCGGAATAGAGAGCGTGTCCAAGTCCATGATTTCTGGCTCGGACCAATCAGGTGGTGGGACCGGAGTATCCCTAACTGAACCATAGTGGGTTGCATAACGTTGACATCCTCTTCCACCTAGTCGGGAACTAGAATGATCTCACATTCCCTGATCAATTTGAGGGGAAGCCTGGAAAACATCCTTTTCCTTATCTCAACCTCATCAACAGCATTTGCCCAAAAGTCTTCAATGTGGGCCTTGTGTCGGTACTCAACGTTCTGTATCATTCGGATGTTTCTGTAAGGATCAAAATCCTGTCTGCCTGTGTGATACGATAGATGATAGAATTGCAGCTCATCCTCTGCCTCTCGAGCTGCCTGCAAGGAGGGACACACCTCAGTGGAATTTCCCATGGCAATAGGAAAGTCAAGTCCACCCTTCTTCTTCTTTTTCTGAATCTTATCATAGGCGATCAACTGCCTAGATATTTCCAGCATTATAATGTGATCGGTGGGGTACCTCGGTAACCGGTATGGATACGAAGTGAACCCCTGCAGCCTAATGTAAGTGAATTTTGAAAATTGGATGAGCCAATATCCGTATTCCTCTATCAATGCTTGTGCCTCTTTGGATACTCTTTGTTGCATTCTCCGCTGAAGGGTCCTCGTGATGTGCATTGTGAATGCATCATTAGCCCGTTTGTAACTGGCAGGGTTAGCTAGATGCAACTGTGTGCAGGCCTCATGGATTCTGAACTGATCAGGTGCACAGCCTATTGGCTCCTTGTATGTAATCCCTCGGTACTTGGTCATTCTCGCCAGCATATATATCACATACGAGCTCATGTAAAAGGTTTTCGTCCCATTCAGGCTCCTGAACTGTTCATCTATGTTATCACTGATCATCCTTGCCCAGTCAACACATTCCTTTCCCTCCAATATGATCTCGATGAAGTAAAACATCCATGGCTCGAAGAAGTAGGCTTGTGCACTCCCATTTATTTGGCTCAGCATCATCATCAAGTCGCAGTATTCCTGTTTTACATCTTCGGCAATTATCTGCTTTGGGAGTCTAGTGCAAGGTGGTGGCTTTGGCTTTTGCATCCAAACTCTGTTGATGACCGCAGCAACCCTCTCGAAGGAGGTGGAGTACATTTTATCCGCCCTCTCCTTTGATCTGTATATCATCTTTTCGACAGTAGGAATCCCAAATGCCTCTCCGATGGCATCTGGCGTGAAGTTGGCCAGCAATTTGCCATCCGGCGAGACAATGGTTCTACGCTCCGGCTTGTAGTGGTTCGCACACTCCATAATTAGCTCCGAGCACTGAATTGCTGGTGGAAAACCAGCGGCTGCATAGATACCACTCTTCATGATGTTATGTGCCGTTACTGATGGTTGATGGCCCCCCAGTCCGTACATCCTAGACTTGAGTGCATTTAGATTAAATGACCCGAGGTTGGTGTCACTTAACCCTGCCAATTTGGAGACAATTGCCGATTTTGGAAGAAATGACTTGGCGAGCCTTTTAATCATTGCCTGCCAGGATGAGCTAGCCTTGGCCGTTTCAGTGTTTGCAGCTCTGCCTGCGGCTCTGCTTGTTCCAGCAACATCCTTTGCTCCAGCCATCTGCAAAATAAAATAGAATCACAATAAGCCAGGCTGCAGATTTTTAATAAAATAAATAGCCTCCGAGACGGCTGCGGACGTGGAGTTAGCTTTTGGAAATAAAAATTCTCAGCATAAACTACTAACTCCAAACCTCGTACTGTATAAAAGCTCTGAGCTTATAAAGAAGCTTCCAGCAACTGCACTTCTGACTAGCGAAGAAAATCACAACCAACTACTAACTTTCAGCAATGTGGCTACTTTCTCAGCACAACATAAATTAAATCTTTTGCCTCAACTTCCGTCAACCTCAGCAACTTTCGACTTCTTCTCAACTTCAACAGCAACTAACTTTCAGCAGCTCGAATAAATAAAATCTGCAGCAACTCTTTTGCAGCTCCAAAAAAAACTTCCTCAACACTCCGAGAATAAGATCTTCAGCACATAATAAATTTCTGCAACTCAACACTCTGCAGCAACTTCAACAAATAAATCTTCCAGCAACTCCGGAAAACAACTTCAACCTTCAACTTCGAAATTGCAGCAACACACTTTCAGCTTTCGAAAGAAAGAGTCTCGGCAGATAAAAATTTCTCCAGCACTTTGCACTTTCAACAACTCAACACTCCGAAATAAAATAAACTCTCAAGGAATTTCTCTCCTCAACAACTTCAAAAATATTTCAATCTCCCAAGAACTTCTTCAGCAACTTCAAAAAATGTGAGGAGAAATGAGAGAAGAGACTGTTTAAATAATTCTTCTCGAAGAATCCTGCCAAGTAAGGCTGGGGCTATTTTTAGCACCCTCATCAATTCTCCACTCTCTTCGTTCGGAATCTTCTAATTCAAGCGCAGTAGTGGGCTAGTCGTCAGCCAGTCATTATGGCAGTTGCCATTAATAATGATTCCTTCCTTGTAAAAAAATTCGAATTTTTCCTCTTGGTCTGCCAGTTAACTCTTGGTGATTTAAACAACTTGCGAGAAAAAATCACTTGATTTGGTTTAAAATCCCACTTTAAAATCTCGCAGTGTTTAAATAAATTTGATTTGAAAAATTCGTGGGAGTTGTAAATTCATTTCCAATTTTTTAAAATGTTTGTCATTTAAATCCTCGATTTCATAAAATTTGCCTTAGACATTTTAAATTTTCTCTTTAAAATATTCAACTCCGGGTGATTTAAAATCACTTGCCTGTTCGAAATAACTCATCCTCTAAGATTTAATTTCCGTTAGGAAAATAATCTAGGCAAAACGAAATTCCTCTGAAAATATTAAAATTTCCCTTAGAAAATTAATTTTAAAAATTTCCCGATCCATGGGTGCCTTTTGAACGGGTTCATTTAATTTTCCACTTAGAAAATATTTCATCAAGTTGTTCACCCCATTTAAATGTCTCTGAAAAAAAATATTTCATATTCACCCACTCTTTCCGTTTATTCAATTTTTCAAATTCTCACGCCTTAGGAATTTCTCCACTTCATACACTTAGTAGAAAATTTAAATTCTCACCCCCCCTTAGGCGTATATTTCTCCTTGGCAATTTATTTTATTTTATTTAATTAAAAATCTCCATGCCTTTTTTAAAAAAAAATCTCATCCTTTCGTGGGCGCAGAAGAGAGGGTGAGCCTCCATTTGCAACGCCTTAGCATTTTTCTTCAATGCTTTCACTCAACTTTGGGCGCATTTCATAGGTTGCACTTTCATCTTCATGCCTTAGAGAATTTGAAATTCCATCACCCCCTTGGGCACATTTCATGGGGTTAACTTTCACTTGAGGGCGCATTTGAGGTAGGTATCCTTCATTTTCCACGCCCTAGCCTTTCCTCATCTTACTTGGGCGCATTTCACATGGCCCACTTTGACTTGAGGGCGCAAATACATAGGCAAGCTTTCATTTTTTTACCATGGGCGCATATTGGGTGTCATGCTTTTGTTTCAATGCCTTAGATTTTTCTTGGAGGTGGGCGCATTTTCATACATGAGCTTTCAAGTTGAGGGCACAAATTGCCATGTCCACTTTCATTTTTATACTTAGAAAAATTTCGGGGGTCTTCACTTTACCTTGGGCGCAAATGAGGTAGGCTACTTTTATTTGGTGCCTTAGATTATTTTCAAAAGCCTTCCTTCTCTTTGGGCGCAAATGAGGGGGTGAGCTTCCATTTGAGGGCACATTTTAGCCTTCTAGCTTTGATTTCCATGCCTTAGCCGCTTTTTCACTAGGCAACATCCTCCTTGGGCGCATTTAACATGTAGAGTTTCCAAGTGAGGGCGCAAATGAAGGGGTGAGCTTTACTTTACTTGCCTTAGAATATTTTCTAAGTTTCATCCTCTTGAAGGTGGGCGCAAATTGACCCTTGTGCTTTTATTTTTGCCTTAGACAATTTTCACACACTTATGATTTTGCTTGAGGGCACATTTGAGAGGGTGTGCTCTCACTTTTGACTTAGAATATTTTTCAACATTTTCCATATCCTTTCAAGGTGAGGGCGCATTTTCACTAGCATGCTTCCATTTTGTTGCCTTAGGAAATTTTCAAGGCTTTCATTAATCTCTTAAGGTGAGGGCGCATTTGAGAGGGTATGCTCTCATTTTCTCACACTTAGTAAATTTTTCATGCCTTTGTCTGCCCTCGATCTCACATTCTATTTTTAGTAAGTCTTTGATTTCCTTGACTTCCTCAATTCCGTTTTGACTGAAAATTTCACCATCTGATCTTCTTCGCCTTGTGAACCTGTTTCGCCAGTTATCTGCCCTGACCTACTATTTATAGCCACCTGTTATTTATAGTAAGTTCTTGACTTTTTTTTACTTCCATGGCTCCGTTTGACCTGAAACTTGCAACGCCTGATCCTGAGAACTTGAGTGTCGCTCTGATGCCAACCTCGGGTGCAGACCTGCTATTTATAGCCGTGCCCTGACTTACTAAAAATAGTAAGTTCTCCGATTCTGCTCAAATTTTGCCAGCAGGTACCTTGAAGTGTGTTGATGTTGGTGAGGTGCTTCGTTTTGACAATTTCTGGATTTCGCCCCCTATAAAAGTGGAAACCCTAATTTGACCTGCATGTATCCCGAACGGTCTCCGTTTGACTTTGTTCCTTCTGCATGTCGTTCTGCTTGCTGAACTAGAGTGTTAGGCGGTTGCCAGAGTGTACCCGCTAAAAATAGAAACTGCCTGAAAAGTGACTCATCCACTGCCGAATGATTTTGCATGTCATATTGCCTGTGGGATCTCAAGAAACCCAGAAAAACCCAGAAAACTGGTCTACATGCATGCACTGGCTAAAAATAGTAAGTCCTCGAAATTTGATCTTCTCCGCTTGCATGTCACACTATTGCGGAGCTCTTGAAAAACCCAAAAGGTATCTTCGGACATGCATTGAAAAACTCTGCATGCAAACCCTAAAAATAGCCTCTGAAGGCTGAATTCTGAAAGTGATCATCTTGGTTTGCATGTTACATCACTGCGAAGGTTTTGGAAAACCCAGAAGTAATCTCCGAACATGCAATGAAGAATCATATGTTTGACCCCTGAAAATGGCTCTTGAAGCCCGAGCTGCTAAAAATAGCAAATTGTCCGATCTAGCTCAAAATTTACGTGCAAGCAGCTTGATGTTACCTGAATGTGTCGACATTGATAGAATTCCAAAATTTCGATAAAATAGTCCCCGATTGAGTACTTACTATAAATAGTAAGTTGTCAGAATTTGATAAAAATTCAGTGGGACTTTGCAGGAAGCCTTCTGACTACTGTACTAAGCTTGGATTTCAATTTTACAACTCAGTTTGACCTTTAATAAGCCTGAAGGATGAAAACCCTAATTACACAGACTTAACCAATACTTCAACCTGGGTCAAACGACAGGACATCCCCGGAAAGACCAGAGATAGAGAGAGAGACGCACTAACCAAAGCCAAAAGACCAGAATGGAGCAAAAATTAGGGGGTCCCCATCTTGGATGGGGTGATGTGTGAAAAAGGTCACAACACTATCTAGTTGTTTGCAATTAGAATTTTTTAAATCATTTAAATCAGGATAGCAAGTATATAACTGGTTTATCATGGTGTAATTTTCACTTTGTGTGGTTTGATTAATAGGTGTCTGCAAAGTCAGAACTAAATTCTTTTAAGCAAGTCACATTGATTTTAGGATTTTTGTTGGATGATTAAAGAAGAACCTGGTAGGGAAACATTCAAGCATAATTTATGCAAGTTATAAATTGGGTGAAATGATATGCTGGTCATAGAATTTCATACTTTAAATATGCCTAACAACTTGAATTAAGTTGGAGAGGGAAACACCTTGAATTCTTGTTATTTTTTGACTCCATTGCCCAACAGATAGAAGGCACTAATCTGCCATATCCCAAAGGATAGAATTCATAACAAATAATATATTCAAATCTTTTCTTTTGTGTAGTAGGTGTAGTTGTAGTCATTTTGTCTATCCACTCTTAATTGCCATTGTGGGTAGACTATTTAGCAAGAAGTTCATTTTAAATCTGCATGTTTCACATAAGTTCACCCACCTAGGTCTAGCAAAACCTGAAGAGTAGAAGGTACAATTGCATCAATTGGCCGTGTACGTTGGTCAAAAACGTTGTGAGAGCTTGGCAACCTCTCATGGTTCAAGCTTGTGTTTTTGAGACCCAACAAGTGTAACTCATAAAAAGATCGAGTTAGGGATGACATGAGAAGAGCACTCAAGAAAGGAAACACTATCACTTTGATGGCTAATGAATGGAAGGCATGGCAAGAAGGACAAGTTTTGAAAGTCTAACACTAGAAATACTTAGGGAAAACCAAACATAGACAAGAAGGTATGCCAGTGTAGTGTAGGAAAAGTATCCCTTTTTCACACTTAGTTTGGGAAATAATATTAAATAAACGGAATAAATTATGCCTTAATTTAGTGTTGTAAAGTGTGTTTTACATATTCACATCAAGTTTAGGGCCCTTTAATTAAAATAGACTTAGTTGTGTCTTATTTGTGGTGTTGTAAGGTGTACCTTTACACTTTCACACTAATCTAGGGCTTTATTAATTAATTGAAGTTAATTATGCCTTAATTGACCCCTTTAATTCAAATCCAAGCCTAATTAATTGCAATTTCCGAAGGATAAAATCTAGCATTCATTAATGCCATAACACTTAACATTGGAGAACGTATGTCCTAGGAAAGTGACCTAGGACCCATTCGACCAAGGTCGAATGGGTCCTCACTTAGGCCTAGGACCTAAATTTCAAATATGTTTTTGGTAGTATTTCAATGGTTTCAAATGTGTATTCACATGTCAGCTTGTGTTATTTGAATTTCAGGAATCAATGTTAACATATGTATAAATAAGAGGTCATTTAACTATTTTTCATCCTAGAGTTTTCATGCAAGCATTCCTAAAGTGAAGTTAATGATCCAGAGAGCATTTCAAAAGAATTTGCAAGGCATTCAAAGGCAGATTTCTAGAAGATTATTGCAGCATTCAAGATCCCATTATCATGTCAAAGTCTTTTTGCATCATGCATGTTATTTGAGCTAATATGTTGATGTAGTGTTCAAGATTCATTCAAGTATTCAAAGTCATTGTTTCAAGTCAAGTTTCATGATTAAGATCCACATCCATTGAAGCCATTTCATGCAAGTTACAAATCTACATTCCGAAGTGTATTCAAAGGTTTGGTGAGTTGTGACATTGCATTTGTTCATTCATCATTCCTTCATGCTATTTCATTTCATTACAAGGTTTAATTACCAAAACGGCGTTTGACCAAGGCAAACCCCCATTCACCTAACAAAACAACATTTTTCTTTTTATGTGTGTTTCCAAATTTTAGGTAGAAGATCTTTTGAAGAGAAAAATTGCAAAGTTGTCAAAGTTGTCTAAGTTGTCACCATTTTTGCAGTTTCAAGGAAACTAACCTACAGAATTTATTTCCGGCTTTTCGACTGCGAGATTGGAGAATCTGGAAGTGAAAACATAGGAGAACAAAACCCAAAAACTGATTTTTAAGAGCCCTAGCTAGGAACCATTTGCCATAGGGCGGTGAGTCCTTAGTGAGCTTTGAAAAAGCACTTTTGGTGACTGGTACACTTCACTTTCCCCTTCTCAGATCTACAATTTAACTATTAGTTCCATCAAAATTAAGTTTAATCTTCTAATTGCACTTTATGGCTTGCATTTTAGGTTTGATTTCCTATTTTTAATCTTTCTCCTCAAAGTGTTGCTTGACTCATACCCCCGTCCTTGCATAAAAGGGAAATTTACAGATTCATGCCTTGAGTTGACTCGCCTTTTGGGTTGATAGCCACTTCATTGTTTGGAT
Organism: Sequoiadendron giganteum; assembly: GCA_007115665.2. Classification (NCBI taxonomy): domain Eukaryota; kingdom Viridiplantae; phylum Streptophyta; class Pinopsida; order Cupressales; family Cupressaceae; genus Sequoiadendron; species Sequoiadendron giganteum. The sequence goes on from CM021102.1 coordinate 731,011,224, forward strand.
CTCATTTTCTTGAATGAAATAGTGAAAAATAGGGTTATTTGTTATCATTTTGTTGAACCCCCTTTCATATAACCCCATTAATTTTACCACATTTTAGCCAAAATATGGATCTTTGAAACTATGATGACTAACAAACACTTAGAAGTTAGAACATTAAAAGATATTTTATGAACCTTAGAGAGATAGAAAAATGTTGCATCCTTCATCACAATGAATTATGGAGCATTGTGACTCCTCTTGTAAAACTTTGACATATCCCCATGTTTGACACTAAGATGATTTTCATATCCTAGAAAAGTATTATTTTATTCCACTTGGTTCATTTAAACAACATCAATTTTTTTCCAAATTTTAAGAGGTGTAAATGATCCTAGGATTTGAGGGTTATGGGCCCACAATGTAACTTTAATTATATTTATATAACAAATTTGGGTGTACCTGAATTCATATCAAATTTATCTAAGATACATGTATGCATAATATGATGCCCTTGATTTCTAATCATGAATGTAGAGCTATTCTAATCAAGAGAAGGCTTTAGGAGAAGAAGACCCTTGGATTAAATGATCTACTCTAGATATTAATTATGGAAGTGAATTTGGTGCACAAGACAAAGTTCACTAGATCAATTTTTGTAGGTTACAAGGTTGATCCATGCATCGTGATTGTTTAAATGAGTGCGGGATAGATTATATTATGATCTTGTTCAAAATGAATGGAACAAATTGTGTTCCTTCCTAAATCAATAAATCTTAAATTATAGTACCAGTGATTCTTTATCTCTCTGAGTAAAAGTCAGTTATTTGATTTACAAAAAATGTACGTTCCTAAAGAAGTGAATTGTCTTCATTACATTCTCTTAAGAGTATTATTTTGACATATCAAAATTTGATTGAATTTAGACTTAGATGTCTATTGGTATTTATAACTCCAAAAACTTTGAAAGCTGATAGTAATTCACTCTATGACATTTCAAATTAGGTGTTATGGGTAAGAATAATATTCTAGATTAATTATTGTAGATTGTTTTGGAATATTCATGCGGCCATGTTGACTATATAATTGTGAATCATGCTCACTATGCTTTCAACGGTCACTATCTAAGGAATAAAACAGCGCATGCAAATTATGGTTTTTGTGATAATGTAGTCATTACTAATAGTATTTCACTCTATGACATTTCAAATTAGGTGTTATGGGTAAGAATAATATTCTAGATTAATTATTGTAGATTGTTTTGGAATATTCATACGGACTTAGACGTGTTGACTATATAATTGTGAATCATGCTCACTATGCTTTCAACGGTCACTATCTAAGGAATAAAACAGCGCATGGAAATTATGGTTTTTGTGATAATGTAGTCATTACTTCGTGGGCCTTAAAGAGACTCATAGTCCTAGGTCAAGGTGATATCTCTGTGCATTTATATTTTGAAATTTGGAAACTCAAAGGGCAACCTATACTTCGTGGGCCTTAAAGAGACTCATAGTCCTAGGTCAAGGTGATATCTCTGTGCACTTATATTTTGAAATTTGGAAACTCAAAGGGCAACCTATAAAACCATCTAGAGGCCTACACGGAAACCCAACTGTTGCCATATAGTTCCAATTACCTGATGAGAACATTCAAAATGTTTATTATTTACATTGAATTGTCAATGGATAAGTTTTGCAGTCACATACATCACAAGTCGCATGGAAACCTAACGTTACAAATGAGAACATTCAAATGTCTGCTATTTATATTTGGGCTGTCAATAAATGGTTTATAGGTTTCAGTTGCATAGAATGTAGGCCAAGATTGAGATCATAACAATACGGAAACCCAAAAGCTGTTGTAATACAGATCTAGTTATCTGATGCAATATCTATTAGTTATTTAAGCTATATATAAACATACATGAATTGCAGTCATATTGAATGCAAGCCCTAGGATTGAGATAGTAACAAGAAGCAGAGAGAGCTTCTGTCAAGTATGTGCATCAGAGCCGAGGGTTGCAGTCAGAAAGATGAAAGATAGAGAGAATAACAAATTTCTTTAAGATGACCTATCATGCGTGGATGCATAGACTGATCAGGAAAGTTGTATTTATTACATAAAAGATAATGATGAAGATAAATGAAATTCTTTATTTACTAAATAATTATTTCCTGAAATTGTTTTGATATTGACTCATCAGGGTCAATAACTTAATGGGTAGTCTTCTTTAGTGTTGTAGACTTTATGTTTTTACAGCATTGTCTTTGCACTGCAGGCAAGTGAAAGCTTAGTAGAGAAGAGGTCATGGAGGGTGAGAAAAGGTAATATAGACACCTACAAAATTAGATCAATTTAGTCTCAGAGCATTTAATCAATTGGTTGGGGATGAGAACAAGCCAGGTTGATGAATCATTTCCAGTAATGGTTGAAGAGAATGTCAGAAAAGGTATGATACTATGACCCAAAGGCATCTAAGGACCAACAATTGAATATGCCTTACAAGTTGACCACAGTGCTATGAATGTCAATTAAAAATTAGGGAAGTTGACAAAGACCATTGACTGTGCAAGGGGAAAATTTTGATCTATTTTGGAAATGAAAATTTGGGACCACGAAGCAGTGAGGACGCCCACAAAGCAACCCAGTTGCCACGATATATTTCAATGTTTATATCGAAGCATGGATTATATTCAAGAGAAGGACCACTAAATAGTTATTTCACAAGAGCCTTAAGTCATTCCAAGAGGTGTCAGAGGAGAATGTACTCATTAGGCCTAAAAGGATTGCCGAAAGACAAATTACAGAAGCTTGAAAATAAACAGAAAAATGGAAGTTCATGGGAGCCATCAACCCTTCAAGGGGAAGGCCGATATGTAGTTAGATCTGAAATTTTAAGGACAGAGAGAAACACATATTGCAACCCTTGAAGCCATCTACCACAACAAGTTCATATATGTCACCAAATAATCTCTTAAAATATTTATTGTTTATAGTCATGTTTTCAATAGAGGATGGTTTCCTTGACATAGAACACAAACCTTAAGATCAAGATGGTAACACGAAGTGGAGAGGGTTGATGTTGAATACAGTGGTTAAAGCCAAGGGCTGCAGTAAGAATGATGCAAGCGGGACAATGTTGTTACCAAGGATGCAAATCTTAGGCAAGGTGGTTGTAAGGGAATAGGACAACTAACAATGTAACTATTTGAAGACAACACACAGCACTATATTCTTTTTTCAATCATGAGAAATAATCAAGTTTCTTATAATCAATTACTACTTCCTTCCACTGAGGGACATGATGAGGAGTGATTTTCACAGTATTCGGGTGAGAGAAGACCATGATTGGATGGCAAATCAGCAGTAGCACACATCAAGAAAACCAGGAACCACCCAAAGATTTGACTGAAAACAACATTAAGGTAAATATTTCAGACACTGTTCCTGATCAGAAGATCAAATTCTACAAATTATTTGGCATCACTGGAGGATTTGCTTACCTGTGGCCCTCCAGAGATAATTTAGAGGAATGGATAAGAGAAAGTAAAAATCACCTTGTGACATTGCTATCAGGATTCAACCGTATAGTTTTACGAGTCAAAATCATTGACCATGGGAAAACACCTCCCATTTATCAAAAATCACTTTGTGAAATTTTCAACAAAGGGATTCTTCTTGTCAGTTGCCAATCAGAAAAAGCCAAACAGAACATTTTGAAAATGGCTGTTGGATGATGAGCGGGGCAGATTTTTGCACCCAAGCATGGTAACCCAATTTTGATCCTTAGGCTGGCAGGATCAATGCATTGATATAATTGTAATGTCCCCTTTCACGAATATTCCTGAATTTTATCCTAAAATCACAATTCCAATTAAAATAAGAAATGTGAAATATTTAATATTATAAATTTACTAATTGAAATGTTCTTTATAACATGAATCCTGGTTTAGGACCTGCAAACAATATTATTCACTGGAAATTAATGTTAAATCATAAGCTATGATAATATATATATTACTAATACATCATGATATCCAATTACATTAGTCACACAAAATCTAATTAAGGCAATAGTCTTTCCAATATAGATTCCCATAATAATCTTATTAGCAATTCGTTGAAATACTTGCAAACCACAGTCTAAAGTTGGTCGCTCTCGTAGTGTAAGAGCATGGAAGGTGGATCGTCCTTCTGCCTTGTTGTGACCTATTTCACACATCGCCACAATGTAAGGGTTTTGCCATGGCATTGCAATTTCATAGACCATTTCTTTGAGAGTTTGGAGTTAGAGTTTTTGAGAAAATCACCCAAGTCAAGTAGAGAATTCAAGCCCATATCAGTGCCTAGACGTCATCAAAGTACTTAGAAGGCCTGAAAGATGAGGAATGCCATTACTTTGAGTCAATTCTGACACTTCCTACTTTTTAGGGATTTTGCTTTTTTGCTTTTTTAATTTTTGGCATTTTGGGACCAATCCGAGAAGCAGCTTTTTTGGCCTGCTTTTTGCCTTTTTGTTTTTTTGTTGTTTTATGTTTTTTTTTAAAGCAAACCTAGGATTGGGTCCCACATGTCATGGCAGTAATGTTCATACCTTCATAATCAAAAATTGATGTCTCTAAGTATAAAAAGCAAGGGGAAATTGATGGGCAAGGTTTGTTCCAAATAAAAGCAAGGTTGGCACTGGCATGATGTTCGCCCAAGAGAAGATGGCAAAGACCAAGTAAAGTCCGCCCAAGGAAATGTGGAGATGGCAAGACTTTGGCCAAGTCCGCCCTATTTTGGAGAAAGCATGGTCAAGCATATGACAAAGTCCACCCAAGGAAATATGGAGATGTCAAGCTAGCCTCCAAGTCCGCCCAAGGATGAGAGAAATGTCTAAGGCATGGTCAAGTCCGCCCACCAAATGAAATGGCATAAGCATCATGAAGTCCACCCTTGGCATGATGGAAAATGTCTAAGGCATCATGAAGTCCGCCCAAGGAAGAAAAAGTTGGCAAGGAAGTCACCAAGTCTGCCTAGAGGAGAGATAAAAGATGTCCAAACCATAAGAAAAGTCCGACTTAGCTTGAAAGATGCTTGTCCAAACTACTATGAAGTCTGCCCTAGGCCAAGAAAGAAAATGTCTAAATATTAATGAAGTCTGCCCAAGCTAAAGGAGAATATGGCAAGACCGAGGTAAAGTCTGCCCATGCTTGTCCAAGAGGAGTTGAAATCCGCCTAGCTCAAGTAAGGAATGTCCAAACCACTACAAAGTCCGCCAAGAAGTGGCAAGCTAAGGTTGAAGTCTGCCTAGCCAAAGGGTAAAGATGAAAATGACATAGAAAATAATAAATTGGCCATGGATAAATAAAATTTCACCATAATTAAAGGGTGAAAGGGTTGGAAGAGGTTGGAAAAATAAAATTTTAAACTTAGGATATATTTTTATATTTTTCCAAACGCTTAGAAAAATATCCAACACTAAGAAGAAATTGCGAAATACTCAACACTTAGAAAAATCTCAAAGAAAAATCTAGAGGATTTTGGCTAAAGATGACGCCATAATAAAAACTGGAAACTTTCTCTTGAAGATCCTCAGTGAAGATTAAATTGTCATTTTGGAAGAAATAAAACAAGTTTGGGTTCAATGAATCTAAAAGAAAACATGAAGTTGCTAAAAACATTGACCTCTCCAACTTTATATTAAGCTTCGACTTGTCACTTTCAATTCAATCTTCCAAAGTTCGATCATAAGAAGGTTCTTTTGCTCTCTTAGAGTTGTGAAAGATAGGTTTTTGAAGAATGATTTTCGAAGAATAAAGAGATTTTTGAGTTAAAAGGTGTAATTTCCGGAGAAATAAAGTAAATTTTTTGGCTGAAGGGCATAGTTTCCAAAAAATAACGTGCTTTTTCTGAGTTTTGGAGTAAATTTTCAGAAGTAAAGATCGATTCACAGCCAAAGGACACTTTCGAAGGTTCAAAAATGAGTTTGGCTGAATTCTTCTCTTTCTTTTGTCTTATTCACTCATTCTGGCAAAGATTTACTGAGTACTTAGCCAAATTCTTTCATTTTCAGTCTGATTTTTCGCAGAATTTTATCTTTTAATAGGCTGAAAGTGAAAAATTTCGAATAAAGGCCCTGAAAAATCAGATTTAAAATCTCCAAATTAATGTCAATTCTTTGTATATTTATTGCAGGTTACTGACCACTAGAGGAGGACCTTCGAGAAAGGCACAAAAGAAGTTCGCCAGCAAAGGATTGCAGCCGGAGTCAAAAATCAACTCCAACTGGAAAAACATCACCGACACCAATCTCGGACATGTAGACTTTAAAGATTTTAAGAAGAGAATGTAGGGACAAGACGGACTCCTACCAACACCCATTGCTTGTCAGATAATGAGAAATGGCATTGTCTAGGCAGCCGAATTTCCACCAACTGTGGAATGTGTTGAATTGATGGTAGAGTGCACCATTCACTACAATGCGCAGGAGAGGCAGATCATTGGGCCGAACGGAAGAGTACAAGCTCATCTCGGAGAATTGGCAATTCAAGAGGCATTTGACATACCAACTTATAACTGGACTTCATACAAAACTAAAGAAGATGCCAGAAAACTCTATGAAGACTAGTTCGAGCTTTGTCCAACAAATATTAATGAGTCATGGTTAGAGAAGCCGAGGCCTACTGTCAAGAAAATGCCAAAGAAATTGCTTTGAACGGATTTCAAGGAGTATGGAAATATTATTTTGCTATTAAACAAAATAATGGGCAACCCCCAAGGCGCATCCTTTGAGATCTAGATGTATTACTTCATTGATGAAATCACCTTGGGCGTAAAGATGTTCAATTGGTCTCGAATGATTAGTCACAATCTTCATGAACAGTTAGTCAATTTGGAAAGGACAAAATCATTTTACATGAGTTCCTACATCATCTACCTGTTGGCCAGAACTTACAAGTACACAGGATTGATCTACAGAGGCGTGGTAGGCAATGGTGAAAACGAATTCAAATCCTATGATTTTTATCTATAGTTGCAGCTCAATGAGAAAGCCCACTTTAGATGGGTAAACGATGCCTTCCTCATGTACATCACTAGAATATTACAAGGAGGAACTCATTAGAGGCTTACTCATGAGGCCAAGAGCCTAATCAACAAATATAGATCCTGGTTTATCCAATTTCCAAGATTCACATACATAAGGGTTCAGGGATTCACTATATGTCGTTACCGACTTCCAGTTTATCCTACTAATAGGATGATCTTGCTTGAGATCCTTAGACAATTGGAGACATAAAAAAACCTCCAGAGGTCAAAACAGATGGCAGCCATTACCTTCCCATTCTTCATTGGAAACATGCCGGAGTCTTGTCTATTGGCACAAGCAGCCGAAAGTGCCAAAGTGGAGATGCAATGGTATCTGTTCACAACTTACCGGTCTAGGGTAGATTTTGATCCTCATAACCAAATTGGGACCGTGAATGGAAAGAAGTATAAACATAAGGTAGACTTGGAGGACTTTTGGGGTGATGCTGCAAATGAATATGATGTTAGGAAAAGGTTATGGTCCAGATTGCCAGTGAACATGATTAGAATGACCAAGCTTTGTCATGTGCCTGATCAGCTAGAAGAGGATGGAGAATATGTCCAACCGCACTATGATGAGAATTGGCCTCTTCCTCCTATGAAGTGGTTAGAACCTGAGCTCACAGATTTAACTACCTTAATGAGGTCGGTTGTCAAGTATTAATAGTGGTGGGTTGACCAACAAGTCCAGGAGTTAAGGCGAAGAAAATTGACCCTCACCTATGACTTTCTGTGTGAGATGGAATCATATTCCTTGAATGCAGGAGTATCTCAAAGTGCTGAGTTGATTGAATGTACCAATTCTAAGAAAAGGAAGAAGGCAGTTGAAGACTCTATCAGGTTAAAGGGCAAGACAACTATAAACGAGGATCCTATTCAGAAGAAGCAGAGATTGGAGCTATCCCATTCCGCCACATCTAGGAATGAGGATAGGGTGTTAATTATTGACGATGAATCATTGGCCGAAATGAGGATTCCTTCTCCTATACATGAAGGTAATATTGAGTCAATCCAACCAAATGATGATGAGCCTCCATCTCCTATAGGCACAGATATACTCGAATCAAAGAATGAGATGGATATCTCGAGTGAAGAATTTCAAGAGGGAATGATTTCCGCTCTTAGAGGAATTTAGGATACTCCATATGGAGAAAATACTTAGGAAGAGGACGGCATTGAACAACCTACAATTCCTAACTGGTTGAAGGAAAGATTGAAGATAAAAGTACTAGTTGAGATTCAAGAGGAGGATGACATAGTAGATTTCTTGGCCAGGTTAGAAAAAGTTACTCCAAAGAAGCCCACCAAGATATTCTCCACGATCCAGAAAGATGAAGTCGGCCGCCATTCAGTGCAGATTGTCGTGCCAATAGTCAATAAGACAAAGGAGGATATTGCTCTCCATGAGTATGCCATTACTACTGTTGACTTGTGTCCAACAACAAAAGGTCGAGAGGTTAAGGACTTGGATAATTCAGTCACTACCATCAAGGCGAGGTTGGAAAAGGAAGTGGCAAAGAAAAGAGAATATAAAAAGGAGATTGAACGTTTGAAGGAGTACATCCAACACCTGACCAAACACCTCTCAATCAGGGCAACGCAGTAGCTCCTCCACTTTTAAACTCTTCGCAGGAAGCGGTCAAGGACTTTGAAGAGGAAATGGTCACAGCTAAAGAGACTAAGGAGTGGATGGTGAGCAAAAGCGAGGAAGCGGCTACATTTATGGAAAGACTGGCATTGGCCTATGGACAAATTCTTCTTTGCTCTCCAGACTCGCGGTCGTGATAGAAGCTTGGGACAACCTCCTGTTGTGACCTTTTTCACACATCACCCCATCCCAAATGGGGACCCCCTAATTTTTGCTCCATTCTGGTCTTTTGGCTTTGGTTAGTGCGTCTCTCTCTCTCTATCTCTAGTCCTTCCGGGGATGTCTCGTCGTTTGACCTGGGTTGAAGTATTGTTCAAGTCTGTGAAATTAGGGTTTTCATCAGTCAGGCTTATTAAAGGTCAAACTGAGTTGTAAAATTGAAATTCAAGCTTAGTACAGCAGTCAGAGGACTTCCAGCAGGGTCCCACTAAATTTTCACTATATTCCGGCAACTTACTATTTTTAGTAAGTATTCAATTTGGGGCTATTTTATCGAGATTTTGGAATTCTGTCAATTCCACCACAATCAGGCAGCTTCAGAATGCTTACACGGGAAATTTGAATGGATTCCGACAACTGGCTATTTTTAGCAGTTCAGCCTTTGGAGGCTATTTTCGGGATTTAAACGAGCAATTCTCCGGTGAGTGACAGGGGAATTGATCTGGGTTTTCGAAGACCTTTCGCAATGATGTAGCATGCAAGGCGAGATGGTGACTTTTAGAGTTCAGCCTCCCGAGGCTATTTTTAGGGTTTGCATGCAAGAATTTTCAGTGCATGTCCAGATATTCCATGTGGATTTTGCGAGGCCTTCGCAATGATATGACATGCAGATGGATCGGGTCAGTTTTCAAGGACTTACTATTTTTAGCCAGTGCCAAAACTTTGACCAATTTTCTGGGTTTTTCTGGGTTTTTTGAGATCCCATGGGCACTGTGACATGCAAACTCGCTCGACATCCGGGTGACCACTTTCCAGACACTTACTATAAATAGCAGTATCATCCCAACAGCTACCCACCACTCCAGTCTAGCAATCAGGTGCAATCAGGCACGATCAAGGACAGCCAGGAACAAATTGGAGCACATGCAGATCAGATTAGGGTTTCCCCTGCCACGTCTAAAAATAGATGAAGCAAAATGCAGAAATGACAGAACGAAGCACGCCACCGGAATCGGCATCCTTCAAGCTACCTGTTGGTAAAATTTGAACACGATCTGAATACTTACTATTTTTAGCAAGTCACCAAATGGCTAAAAATAGCACGTCCTCGTCAGGGAAAAGGTGTGAACGAGCCCCTTGCAACATCAAGTACAAGTGGAACAAATTTCAAAGCAAACGGAGATACGAAATTGATCAATTCTAGGGTTTACTAAAAATAGCAAATGGCTAAAAATAGCATGTATTGCGCCAAATAAGATATGAATAGGATGACAGCACCCGATGGAGGCACAACCACGCCAGTTCCAGTTCAGAACTGGGTGAAAACCAATGAAACCCTAATTTCTCCGAATTTACTAAAAATAGAAAGCCAGGCTGGGGCACAAAGGGCGTTGGAAATTTTACAAATATAGCTGACAGGTAAACACCTTCATATGCGCCTAGGAGGAATGAAAGCTTCAAAATTTTCCAAGTGTGAGATTTTCCTGAGCAAGGTGTGAAATGCGCTAAGAGGAAGGTGAAAGGTCACCAAAATTTGGGAATTATTCTAAGGCATCAAACTTCCTAAGGCATCCCAAAATGCGCCTTCAAGAGGCATTGAAATTTCTCTAAGGCAAAGAGTTTTTCCCTCTCACACCCCCATATGTGCCTAAAGAAGCTGAAGGGTCACCAAAAAATGTGAAAAAATTCACTAAGGCATAGCATTTTCCTCCTCACAAGCCAATATGCGCCTAAGGCAAAGAAACTTCCCTATCACACTAGCAAATGCGCCTAAAGGAGCTGAAGAGTCACTCAAAGGGGGCGGAATTCCTTCCAACACAATGAAATGCGCCCAAAATGGAAGTCTACTAGCCTAAATGCGCCATGGGGAGCTGAAAAGTCACTCTAGGCGTGGGTTTTCCACCTCACATGGGAAAATGCGCTTGAGAGTGGAAGTTGCTTGGGCTAAATGCGCCCAAGGAAGCTGAAGAGCCACTAGCTAGGCATGGGGTGAAGAAGGAAAAGCGCTTAAAGATGAAATTGAAGTCAACACCCCATATGCGCCAAAAGGAGATGAAAGGTCACCACATGAAATGCGCCTAAGGTAACATGGTAACAAGGTAAGGGTAAAGACGTTGAAGGTAAGGGAAAAGCGCCAAGGGTAAAGGAAGTTGTCTCCTCAACATGTGAAGTGCGCCTGGAATGGAAGTCTACTATGAAGAATGCGCTGGAAGAAGATGAAAGGTCACCCTGTGAAATGCGCTGGAAGAAGATGAAAGGTCACCCTGTGAAATGCGCCAAGAAGGAATACGCCTAGAGGATGATGCCAGTTGCCAGAGGTACAAAAAAAAATCTTCAGAGGAAAATTCTTCAGGGAAAATCAAGATAATTTGCCAAGGCCGAGAAGATCGACATTGCAGGAGTGAAAGACATCCGGAAGAGGAAGAATAAACATTAGCCTTTTATTATTTTTAATAATAAAAATTAAACGTACCCCTTCGTTCGGATACACATGAAAACAATGGATTTCAGGAAGATTTTTCTTCTAGGTATTGGACGTTCGCAATTCGGAAGTGATCCAGAGTTACTCCACGCCTCACTCACATCGTTTCGATGGATATTTTGCCCAATACCTATTTTTATAAAATTCCTAAGGCAAATTTAAGAAATTTCTCTAAGGCAAATGAATGAAATGGATGAGAAATTTCGCTAAGAAGTTTGAACTTGATAATTTCTGCCAAAATGCCTTAGCCAAACTTTTTGAAATTGTTTGAAGAAGTAAACGATTTAACATTTAAAGAAATCAAACGCAACGAGGCAGGCCTGTGCAGAGGTGATGAATTCATAATTCTAGAAGTCTGACATTCCGATGCTTCAAACGACAAGTGTTACGACTAGAAAAGAGAGGGAAAATGAATTCAAAATATTTGCTAAGATTAGCCTCTGCAAGAATTCGCCCAAGCTATAAGTTTTGAAGTTCTCTTCATTTTTCTCTCGCAAGTTGCTGAAGAGCTGAAAGTGAGAAGTTTGAGTTTGTGAGAAGAGCTGAAAGTCGCTGAGGATTTCGAATTTTTAGAGAGCTGAATCCCTGAAGGACTGGAGTTGCTGAAGTACGAATTGCTGAAGTCACAAACTTGCTGGAGAAGTGCAACCTACCTTGTTAGGATTTCAAGTTGCTGAGAAGTGAGTTTCTAAATTGCTGCAATTGTGAGGAAGTTCGAATTTACCAAAGTGAAATTGCTGAATGCTAAAGTGCGACTTGTGAAGAAAGTTTTAAGTTACTGAAAGTTGCTAGGTTAGGAAGAAAGTACGAACTTGAAGAAGGAAGTTTCAAATCTGCTGAAGGCGAATTGCTGCAGGCAAACATTTCCCAGCATCTGACGTTGTGTTGCTGCAAGTAGAGAAACTTCTAAGAAAACCTTGAAGTAAACAGGCGGAGTTGAGAATGGCCGAGTCAAGCAGAAGAGCTGCAGGCAAGAACGTCCACGCTGAGTCCAGACAGGCAATAATCAAGAAATTAAGCAAGTCTTTCCTGCCAGAATCAAAATTCACATCAAAGTTGGGCAGGCTAACAGACACAAACCTGGGCTCGTTTAACCTGGAGGCATTCAAAAGAAGGATAATGGGGACTGGAGGCCATCGCCCATCAGTGACTTCACATAGCATTGTCAGAAGTGGGTTATATGCAGCTGCAAATTTTCCAAGCCATCCGGTGCCCGGAGCTCATTATGGAATGCTCTCACCACTACGGTTCAAAGAAGAGGACGATCGTTGCGCCAGATGGCAAGGTGCTGGCTAATCTGACACCACAAGCAATCGGAGAACCATTTGAGATTCCCGCCCACGAGAAAATGATTTACAAAACAAAGGACAGGGCTGACAGAATGTATTCATCTACAACAGACCGATGTGCTGATGTGATAAACACTAGGTGGATGATCAAGCCCAAACCAACTCGTACAAAGTTGCCCAAACAGATAATTTCCGAAGACTTGAAGCAAGAGTTTGGCGACCTGATTATGATGTTGAGTAGAGTTGGAGGGTGTCCCCAAGCGTTTGTCTTCGAACCTTGGATGTTTTACTTTATCAACTTGGTGCTGGAGGGCAAGGATTTCATGGATTGGGCACTGTTAATCAGTGATGGTCTACATGAGCAGCTCCGCAATGTGAGGAGGACTAAAACATTTTATATGGGCTCTTACCTCGTCTATATGCTGGCTCGCATGACAAGATACAGGGGGATCTCTTACAAAGAACCAATTGCTTGCAGTTCTCAGCAATTCAAAATATACGAGGCTTGTCCGCAGTTGCATTTGACAAGCACTACTAATTACAAAAGAGTCAACGATGCCTTTACTATGCAAATCACGAGGACCTTGCAGCAAAGGACCCATCACAGAATATCGAGGGAGGCACAAGAAATGATTGAGAAATATGGATGTTGGTTTATCCAATTCTCAAAATTCACTTACATAAGGCTGCAAGGATTCTCTTCCTACCCATACAGGTTGCCCCGATATCCCACGAACAGGGTAGTGATGCTGGAAGTTTCTAGGCAACTAATTGCCTACGATAAGATCCAAAAGAAGAAGAAGAAGGGCGGACTTGGGTTCCCGATTGCTATGGGAAATTCAGACGAAGTGTGCCCATCACTGCAGGCAGCAAGGGAGCCAGAGGCGGAGATCCAGTTCTTTCAGCTTTCTTACCATTCCAGCAGACACTACTACGATCCTCGTAGAAATATCAGGTGGGTATTGACAAAGGAGTTTAGGCACAAGGCACAAATAGAAGATTTTTGGGCAAGTGCAGCAGATGAGGTCGAAGTCAGAAAGAGGATGTTTTCCCGGATACCATTGGCAATGATCAGAGAGTGCGAGATTATTCCTGTACCAGATCAGATTGAGGAGGACATAAACGTTGTACAGGTTGATTACGACACAGTAAGAAACACGCCCTTGCCACTCCCAGATTGGTCAGAGCCAGAGATCACCGACTTGGATACACTTTGTATCCCAGTCCTGACATTTACACGGAGTTGGATAGAGAGACATGTCAACCGACTAAAGGGAAGGTCAATTCCCCTTACCTACAATTTGATGGGAGACAGCAGATTGCAAACGACTGATCCGAGGAGACGGAGTAATCCAACTCCAGAGCCTAGGGGAAAAGAGCCAGTTCGACCGGAGCCTGTGATAGTTGAGGAATCCTTGCACATGCCGGTTCGAACACATTCTCCGAGCATACAGGAAGTGTCCCTATTTGCTGATCAGAGGGAGAGGTCGCAGGCAGAACAGGTAGTACAAATAGAGAGCCAGCCACTTCGTAGGGAGTTTGTGGGCCAGAGCATCAACGTGCCCCGAGAGGATAATCAACAGGAGAACCGGCAGGAGACCGATGAAGGCACTGCCACAGATACTCAGTTTCAACATGAGATTGAGGTAGCTCTCGAGGACGATGCTGCTTCCGATCGAGATGCCTAGAGCTCAGGAGACACTGAGCCCATAGATGATGATGAGCCTCGTCAGAACGAGGGCCATGAAGTAGAGGCCGAGGTAGAGCAGCCTTTCATCATAGCAGACACACGACAGGAGGTGCCAGACTGGCTGAGGGATAGGATGAGGCGTGATCCTGTGGATGAGACTGATCCTGCAGCCGAGATGGAGGAGTTGCTACAAAGGATCAATGCACCTCCCACGAAGAAGAAGGCTAGGAAGTTTTCGAGAATATCCACAGATGAGGGTGGATCCCGAACCTTGCATATGGCAATTCCATGGGAGGAATGTGATAGAGACGAGGCCGTTCCTGAGAACTATATTGTGACAACCATGGAACGAGGCCGCCCTACTAGGGCACAGGTGGTAGAGGAGTGCGATAATTCCTATCGGGCACTCAAGGACAGATTGTCCCATGTTGAGGGCAAGTACAAAAGGTTGAAGGTAGAGCATCGAACACTGATTGGCTACGTACAGCACTTGTCCCGTCCTTGTAGGCAAGAAAATCCTGCAATCGAGCTCCCCGCTGAGTTTTCCAGGGAGTCAATCAGTGGATTAGAAGATTTAAGGAGAATGGCACAGCAGGCGAACACATGGGTTGCCAGTGTGCGTACAGAGACAAGAAAGTTTATGGAAGATCTTGCACATGCCTATGGGCAAGTTTCCGATATTATGGCTAGAGTGGAGGCAGTTAACCATGCTTGGGGTGAGGCTCGCATCTATCAAACGAGAGTTGTTCTCCGTCTAGGGGCTTTGATGAGCATACCTCAACACACTTTGGTTGAGGGAGGTGTTATCCAACAGGGAGATAGATACGACTTCGCCAGAGGGTATTCTTCAGTAGTCACAGGCCGGAGATCCTATGATGCATCACAAGCAGATTCTGTCAGGGTCAGAAAGGCCATGACGAACATCTTAGATGGAGTCCTCAACACGTTGGAGGCAATCTTTGCCAGGAGGTTGACTTCTGAAGAGATAACTGCAGATGGACTAAAGGACAGATTGGCGCCATTCTTCTCTGAGGTGAAAATCTTCACTCAGGATGATTTCGAGAACACTGCCACGTTCTCCAGTATCATACAGAACACCCAGGATGCCCTTGTTGCCTGGAAGAAATCATGTGCCCGGCATGGGCAAACAGTTGCAGTTTTGGAGTTTCAGTTGGATCACATTCCTCCAATCTCCGATCAGGAAGTTGAGGAAGTATTAGCCAGGTTCACCAGATTTGCAACCAGCGAGAAGGAGAAAGGAAACGCTCTTCTGGACGACGATCTGCTGTAGGAGGACGATGTGCATTGATTGCAGGTAGTGGGCCTGCAGAGGAGTGGAGAATATTCTGCACATTCATTGCCCCGCTCCTCTCAGTGGCGGTTTTTAGGGCATAAACCCTAATTAGGGCATGGGTGGCTCAATCCGAGCCCTTTATTGTAATCAGATCTGAACCGTCCACTGGACTGGGTTTATTATAAAAGGGGTATCCCCCCTCATTTGTAATTCATTAGAACTAGAATTGAATCAGAGATATAGTTGAGCTAGAGAATAGAAGGCATATAGCATTTAGCTTAGAAGTTAGCTTAGATTGAGGAAAGGAAGTTTTCCCATTGAGGACTTTGTAAGAAGTTGTTGTGAACAGTCTCATAATATAAAGATTTATCATTGTTTGGTGGTTCTATCTTTTATTGTGAGTAGCTAGCAAGGCTTGTTCGTCTTTCCAATTCGAATAGAGTAAAGTAGAATAGATTTTGTTTCCATGCAAGTAGCGTTAATTGTGGAATGCAACATTGGTTTGAGCATATCTCCCTATATCCATACCACTAGCGGGCTTGCTGACGGTAAGTCTGCCCTGCGTGGTCAACTGGAATTTCAGCATTTAACTTCGATTGCGATTTGTGTGTCCACTTGCTTCGTGGTGAAGGGGTGTGCATGTTGAATCTCGATCTGAATATCTACCTATCCTTTGAAGATTGCATCAGCTTTGTCAGAGTTGTCCGAGGGGGAGACGATACAAAGTTTGGTTTGGAGATTGTTAAAGCTAGTTTTGCCTTCCATCCTTAGAAATAGATTGTAGGATTCCTATCCCTTTCCCTTTAATTCAGTATTTCCCGATCGATTCGAACATCAGAGCAATATCGTCAAAATCATTCATTGTTTCACTATGATTGAACAACTACGTAAGTCCCCTTGAAATAACCAGCATATACACATCAACCAACTGAGTCTATTCGCGATAAAAGGAACCTTGGAGTTGAACGCATGAACTTTCACGCAATCTTAGCATGCGGAATACTTTGATCAAGAGAGAATACAGTGACCGTTGGACAACTTTATTCTATGTTGATGTCGTCATAAAAAACACGTCAACACCTCCAAGATATTCAAGATAGAATCATTCCATGCCTTAGAGTGTTGAAAGAAGTCCCGAAGCAAGAGTTGGTTGATGGGAAGATAATTGCAACTGGCACCATGTATGACTTCCACATTTGGTACTGGGCATTGACAGCACGAAGTGAGGTCTTGGAAAGAGTGAAGGCCGATGGAATCAGAACTAAGGAGCAGATTAAAGAAATTCAGAATAAGATTTTCCTCATAGCTACGGATGTACTTGAGAAGGAGATCATTCAAGAGACCTTCTTCACCATCACTGGATTGGTCATGAGACAGAATTTGACCAAAGCAGTGAACTTCTTGTTTATCCGAGATGCCTTCCTCAAATAGGAATTGGAGTGGGAGAATGCTTTTGTCGGATGCGCTAAGGACTTGTACAGATTGGAGTTCAAGGTAAACATGCTACCACATGTCACGATGGAGGAGGTCATCCCAATCGTGTCCAGGTTCATTGAACATACTACCGCTCGAGAGGATAAGGATGCGCTCCCTTGAAGATAGCTCCTCGTGCCACTTGTTCTACATGCAACTGTTGCTGATGTTATTTTGGGAAACCCTAATTGGGGTTGTTATATTTCCATCTCGACCATTAATCTTGAGTTAATCTTGGCCTTTCATTTGTTTTCAGAAACTCTATATAAACTCTTGTCCTCTCACTTTTATTTAGCGAAGAGAGTCTTATGAAATTGTTGTGTATAGCTACTTTTGATAATAAAAGCTCATATGCATGATTTGCTTTGAATCCTTCTTATTGTCAAGTGGTTGCATGGTTGCATATCTCTTTCAACAATAGATTAGATTTAGAATAGAATTTGATTTGAATGCATGTTAGATGAATGAAGGATTTGATAGTATTGATTTATGTTGAAATTCTCGCTCATAATTTCTTTGAATAGATGATTTTTATTCAATGCGTAAAGTTAGCCTAAGCTTATAATTGTGGATGCTTAACTTTTGTCCGGATAAATATTGTTCGATTTGATGGTAATTATTCCTAGCGTGAAAATCATAAGCACACCCCTTGAAGATTGCACCCACTTTGTGTAGTTGTCTTAGCGTGGCGAAGCAAAGTGTGGTTATTAGTTTCACCTAGTCAACACCGTCTCCTGAGTTCTTAGAAGTAGCATAGAACTTCTAAACCCCTATCCTTTTGCTATTTTTTTGAAATCCCAAACCGAAAAATCCAAAAAAAAAAAAAGAGAGATAGCATTTACTATCAAAATTTGCCTAAGTCCTAACTTGTGAATGATTTGTCAAGCGTGAGTCCCTTTGTGTATTACCAGCATATCACAACACCCATTGAGCTTATCCACACGTCAAGACCTGACAAAAGAAACCTTGGAATCACCATATGATCTTCTCACAATCTTAGCATATGCGGTGATTTTGTTCAAGAGAGGATAGAGTGTCTTTCGACATTTTATTCTGTGTGTTTGGTGAATGATAAAACGTACACCAACATGCCCCTTTGTCCACCTTGCAGACTGGTTGTCCTCCTTGATCAAGCCTAAAGGCATAGAAAGCTAGTCTTCCATTCCACCCCCTGGCCCACGAGCATGGAAGGTTGGTCTTCCATTCCATCTCAAGGTGGCATACTTGATAAGAGCACGAAGGTCAATCTTCCTTCACCTCTCATGAACCCAAAATGTTGATCAGCCCCCTATTTGCAATCCATTTCTCTAAATTTCAAATAGATTATTATATGAACCCCTTATCGCATGTAATAAAGAGAAGCATGTAGATTATTCCCCAAGATCATTAATTTTTTACAAATGTCACAATGGTAGGAAAACACACACACACACATATATACGTCTATAATTCTACCTATTACTTGAATGTATCTTTTAAATAATTTTTTGCTAATATACCTCTTATTCTGATTTCCCAATTCTCTTTCTGTTTCTTTTTCGATCTTCTTGATCTCATTCCAATGATGTCTTTTACAAATGATTTGACCTACCTTATATACCCTCATACCTTCATGAAATGATGCACCCTTTGGAATAGTCATTTCCTTTCCAAAGGTTATGACTTTTTGTTAACTTAATGTTATTTTATTTTATTCCCAATCGCTGCCTTATTATATTTATTTTAATTTAAATTGCATCTATTTAGGAATCGTTGCACAATAGTCTTTAATTAATTTTAATTAATTTTGCTCATGGATCGTTGCCCTTTCATTTCCTTTGCCCAGGTAAGAGCAGCGATTTATAATGTTATGGTCTCTTAGACTTTATGAGTGTTGTGATTTCTTTTCTCACACAGGTGGGGGCATGACATGGTGTTTGATATTAAGGAATAGAATGGGACATCATAGGTGTCATCCTAATAGATGTGATAAATGATTTTATAACATTGCTCCCCTGGATGGAGTTATTTGATCCATGACTTCTCATGACCAATGACATAATTTCTCAAATAGTTGTTTACACACTTTTTCACAATCTGTATTTTTCCATCCATTTGGGGGTGGTTGTTAATGTTGTACGTGAACTCAATTCTTGCCAAATAAAAGAGCTCTTGCCAAAATTAGCTTAGGAACCAACCATCTTCAATTCACTCACAATATTCTTAGGTAGTCCGTGAAGCTTAAACACTTCCTTCAAAAGCGGTTCAACAATTTTTGATTCCTTTAAATATAAGAAATAACAAAGAAGTATGCATATTTTTTGAGTCCATTACTTGATTGTTAGGAAGTCTAATGATGAAATTCATTGAAATACTCTTCGACTTCTACTTTGGAATGGGTAGGGCTACAAGTGTCCTATTGGGAATGTCTATTATATTTTACTTCGATTGAGAAAATTGCGCATTCCATCGTGTGTCTAAGGACATCATCCTTGAATCCTTTCGACATGATGTCTCCTTGTTTTTCTTATATGCCTTGAAATATCTAAGTGCCCTATGAATGGAGTATCATGAATAATAATCAATCATCCAACATGTCGCCTTCCAAAACATCTATCACAAACTTATTCATATAATTTTTTGTTATTTATTCTTCCAATTAGTAGAAATGTGAGACATCAAGAAAAATGTTGGATTCTTATAAAATGCATTAGCAACAACATTTTTCTTTCCTTTAACATGCTCAATGTCAAAATCATATGTTTGAAGTTTGCTTACCCACTTTTTTTTGCCGCTCGTTCAAATCCATCTAGCTTAGAAATTACTTCAAGTTGTGATCTATTTTGACCAAAAACAAGCCAACAACCAAATATTGCCTAAGCTTGGCCAATTAAGTAACGGCCAGCATCTCCTTATCATAATATAAAGTTGTTTTTTTACTTCCTTGACTTTATGACTCTCAAATGAAATTGTGTGCTTGGTCTACATAAGAAAAACTTTAATTCCATCTGCATATGCATCGAACACCAAGATAAAGGGAAGGGAAATACCAAGAATAGCTAACATGGGGCATGAACTCATTAGTTCTTTTAGTTTTCAAAAGTTTTTAATCCTGCTTCACTTCATGCAAAACCCCCTTCTTTGTTGGATCAATTAAGGGGACAACAAAATAAAAGAATCCTTTAACAATTATTTGATAATAATTACAAAGGTCAAAGGATCCTCCCAACCATAGAAAAGTCTTTAAAGTAGCCCAATCCAAAATGCCTTCATCTTTTCCATGTCCAACTACACTACTTTTAAATTAGTGTCATGCATAGATTTTATGTCAATGCAAACTTCCACTTAGAATATTTTGCAAAAAGGGCTTGTGCATCCAAACTTCCTAACACCTCATCAATGTGCTTTAAGTGCTCCTCCAATGTTTTATTGTAAATGAGAGTGTCATTAAAGAAGATAAGCATACATTTCATTAGTGTTTTTATGAATTCTTGGTTCATGCATGATTGGAAGGTTACAAGAGAATTTATCAAACCAAATGGTATGACCAAAAATTCATAGTGCCCATAGTGGCACCAAAAATCCATCTTGTACATTTTTTCTACTTAGATGTGGAACTAATGGTAGCCTAATCTCAAGTCTATTCTTGACATAGATTATTCCATGGAGCTCTTCTATCAACTTGTCGATCTTACAAACTAGGTAAATATTTTTGACAATCTTCTTATTTAAAGCTTTTTAGTCGATGCATATTCTAGGAATTAGACCTATTGTACCCCATGTCGAAGAATTCCTTTGTTGATTTTTCAATATCCTCCTACTGCCTTTCGAGATGGAGTGGTATCGACAAGCTTAGCTCCCTCCTCCAAATTAATAATGTACTTAAAGCCTCTATCAAGCAGTCTCCCTATAGGAATATTACTGGACTTTATTATGCTCATCCAAGACCTCCTAAATATTTGCACAATACACTTTCTTTCCCTTTCATGAATTTTTCACCGAAACCAAGCACTATGATGGCCAAGCTACTTATCCATGCTAGAAATTTTCCTACATTATTTTTGCAGATATGATTCTTGGCACTCCAATTGTCATTGCATAAAGTACCAATTCCTTTCCTTAAGATCAAAACTTAAGTTCCATGGTTTGAATTTATTTTATGATTTCCCCCAACAAATACAACCATTGAATTTCTAATATCACATAGAAGTTGTCCTTTATATTGTGGCTTCCCAAGGCAAGGACTAATTGAGATATCATCCTAGTGAATCGAATGGAAGATCCATCAACAACCATCACATTAAAGCCCTCAAAGTCATTTATTTTGAGACTTCACTTTGCTACTAATCCTTCATCTATAAAGTTATGAGTAGCACTAGTGCCATTGAGTGCAATGAGTCATTGTCCCCTCAAAACCCCAAAAATTGTAAAAAGATTATACTTGGGAGTACATCAGATCTTAGCAAGGGTGCTTCCTAAAATTTCTCCTTCCTCCTTACACCTATCTTCTTCTTCTTCAATCTCCAATTCATGCTCATCTTCCTCACTATGTTGGTCAACTTCTTTGACTCCCGATATATCTTCAAACACTACCTCGATGAAGTTTAGTTGTCCCTTTCCAAGGCATCTACATCCTAAAGACAAAAACTTTTTGCAAGTGAAGCATAGCCTCTTCCTTCTCAACTCATTCTTCACCTCTATGTCTTGCCTTGATTGGTGGTTCTTCGGCTGATGTAACATCTTATCAAAAGGTTTCCTTGGATGGATGGTTTTTCTTCAAACCTACTACTTTGCATCAATGTTTCAAGTGCCAAGGCTGTCTTGATTTCATTGTGTAAGGAAGTTGGTCTGAATGCCTTTACCAAACCATTGACGGACTCAGTTAATCCCTCTATGAGGAGTATCATCAATCTCCACTCTATAATATCAAGTACCATTATTAGTAGCTTCTAAAATTTTGTTATATAATTCTCCAACTACCCATACTATTTGAGTTGAGTGAATTCTCTAAAGTGTTGCTCAAGATCCTTTCTATCAAACATCTCAATTAGTAGCCTACAAAATTTATATGAGTTGATTGAGTCATATCCTTGAGTAATCAATCCATGGATCACCATTCATGTGTTGGACCTTCTACATGGAAGGTAGCAAATTTAAAAGCCTCATCTTCAGTCACAGGCTTGAGAGTCAAGTACATGTCTAATTTCCACACCAATGCATGAGCAATGCATTTGTTGGATACATCATAGGTGGAGAGTTTTAGATTTCCCAAGACATCTTGCACATTTCACTAGAAGGCTTGCAGTCTAGGTTTAATTCTAGAGCCATTCTTACTTGATTTGGTTAAACTTATAAAGTTAGTAAGAAACATTTTGGCCTAAATTTCCTTTGGAAGGTCTAGATATTTATCATAGCAAGTTGTAATGTCATCAATAATTAGACTTTTAGCTGCAATTTTCAGAATCCCTTCCTCTTACTAAGGAAAGAAGGATAGAATGGTCTCACAAATAAAATAAGGACAATCTTCTAGGTTTTGGTGGGTGAGAAATTCTAGGAACATACATGTTGTTGCTCGTCTTTTCAGTGTTTATGCCAATATATCCAACATCATATCAAAGTTTCTTTCAACCTAAGTCTCAAGAATCTCTTCCACATTAAATATCTTTTCCTTTTCTAACATAATATTATGTTCTAACTTCTCTAAGGACTGGCCATGTTTTATGGTTTCTCTAGCAGTGCCTAGCTGTTCTATTATCACTAGAATGCATAAATTATAAGGGACTAGTTCTAAAAAGAAAACAAATTGGCAAGATGACCACCTCTGATACCACTATAATGTTTGTGTCTATATATTTAGGGAAAATACCTTCAAGATTTACAGTATTTAAACTTAGACAATACAAACTCGGATTTTATTGCAAATGTTTGTATTCATTGATCCCCTAGAATCAAAATGGATTATAAATATAAATAGATTGTTGATCTTTTCTTACATTCAAAGGGGACTATAATACATTATATAACACTACTATAATAACTTTGATGAACTATAAAGATGACACATATATCCATGACCACTTGCAAAGCCAAGCTCAGTCCAACTAATAAATACTATTATGAAAGCTCCAATAAAAAAATTATGTGAGAATATCCTCTTACGAAAGGGGTTTTTCCTTTGACGCCCATAATAAAAAGGATTCCCTTTGATCATCTTTAAATCTAAGGGTTTTCATCCTTGATTTTGGGCATTCAAAATGGGGTTTCCAATTAGGATCAATGTGTAATTTTTCATAATGACATTGTTCATGATGTCTTGGGACTCTTAATATGCTCATAAAGATTGTCGAGATCTATATTAATGGTCCAAACACCAAAATTGTATGTCGTCAATGATGTCAATTTTTGTTGAGCAACATTTTCCCTTTGATTGCAAAAGAAAGCGTATGTATGCATGGTTCTTCTTGAAAGAAATGGGGATATGCTTCTTATGATCTCCAAATATCCTCTATAATAATGGCAAGAGGTCTTGTATGTTTTGAAACCCTAACAACTATCTTAATGGAACTTTAAAATGTTCTTGGAGGTAGGAAAGGTGAACACTGTAAAATAGAGGGAGTTTTCGACTTTAGAGGTTGACTGTGACAAGGATCTCATACCATTAAGGTAGGAAAAAGAGGGGTAAACCAAAATGAGTAGTCCCGATGAGATAGGATGGTAGTAGGTGTGAGAAATTAGGTATGACATAAACAATACCACATTTAAAATATGCTTGCATATGATAGGATATATCATAAAGATAACAAGCATCAAAATAGGAGATGCATATGAAGTACTCAAGTAAAGGAATCGAGTAAAGTCCAAAATAGATGAAATGTATATAGTTAACAAAGGGGTTCAAGAATCTAGCATGAAAAGAAAAGTATAGATATAGAGACAGGGCAAAAAATTCAAATTCAAATCCAAAGAGATAAATTATTAAAACTATCAAGAGTTGAAATCAAAGATGACTTGAGAAGGGTGCCCTTAGAAGTATTGGTTTCAAATTCTGGCACTAAAGAGCCTTATGGAAATTGAACTTGAACATAAAGACATGCCAAAATAAAGAGCTCAAAAACTCCAATAAATGCAAAACACTTAGAAGATTGATCATGTGTATTCTCAAAGTTTCAAATTCCCAAATCCCTAAGGTCTAATGTTCTCCCATGTGTAAGGGTGTCAAGCATGGGAAGAATAGCACAAAAACCTATATTCAAGTTGAACAACTAAGGAGCAATTGTTGAGGCGAGAAAGACCTCCTTCACTTCTAGTTCTATAGGACCAAGAATGGTTTTCATAAACTGTTTAAGTATATGATATTACAAGCATTGAACAATCACTTGTCTACAATCCATTACCACCACATAGTGTATCCCTATGCAAGTTTTCAAAATGTCCCTATGTGTTTGTCTGAAAATACAAGACAATACAACTTTACATAGAAAAACGGCTTACTATGCAAAGTGTTTTATGACATGGCTCTAAAAGCCCTTATTGTAGTTATACGCTTACAACTAAAAGCTAGAAAAAAAAAACACAAAACTGAAAAAATGCATATAAAATTTTTATTTGTTAAAATGTGTTCACGTGATAGGACATTGAACATGTTACAAAACTAATGCCTCTATCCAGTTGAACACGGGGTATGAAGTTTATGAAAAAAGTACAACTAAAACCATATTGGTCACCTTAATCGAGATATTCATAAAGACCATAATATGGTCTTTATGAATATCTCGATTAAGGTGACCAATATGGTCCATATTTTTTTTAAACCCACACATAAACTAGGATCTACACGAGTAAATGAATTAATAACATAAATTGCAAAACATTATAAGAATACTTAAAACAATATAAAAATAACTTATGGGACTCTCAAACAATATCAAACTTACTAGTTACACTCTTTTTTTAAGGTCACACTGATTCTATTACAGATTTTATACACACCCACATAAATACAATTTTGAACTGATACAACCCAAAAATCGAAAACAAAACTCTAAAGATTCTTACAATATTTTCTACCTGTTGGCTCTGCAACTACAACTATCCACTAGCTTCAAAAAAAAACTTAATAGAACTTTTATCCAAGTGCACGCTTTCCTTATGAACAACATTGTAGCAGATTAAAATCAAAGGTTTAGGTGTATTCCCACTCATAATAGATGCCCATGATGCACAAATACTAGTGAAATTCAATGCAAGTAGCTAGAGAAGGATTGGCATTAGTGACGAGTAGGTGGAGCAGGTGGAGGGGAAATGCAGCATTCTCATTTAGTGCCTATAGCCTGAATAAGCAATAAAATATTACCCATTTAAAATTATTTGGCTCCATCTGGGTATTACAACCTTTAAAGCATTGAACTTTAATTTATCACACATTTAAAATGTTGTGAAAAAGATGGTATCTCAACCTTTGATTTTTCCATAGCTTTCATTTTTCCATAATATTAAATGTTGCTAATTTTTTCACTTTGTCTTGTATTACAACTTGCAGTTTCTATTTGAATGAGGAGTCAAGTTGAAAAGTTGTTTTTTACAGATGGAGTTTTGCGTAAATGATTTTTCTATTTCCATGCTGAGTTTACATGGAATGTGAGTTTTCAAGGTGCTGTTATTTTGGCAAGTGCGGATTTTTGCAGCGTGGCATGTGATGACAATTGGCAACTTACCATTATATGTGTGTAGTGTTTTTGTCGCTTTCCATGTTGCATCTTCAGCCTTTGACAGTTGTTTTAGAAATGTCTATTTTATACATTGTAAGCTCTTATATATTGAGCACTTGTGTATTTTGGAGTTGTATGAAGTTGTGTTGAGATACCATTATGCTGCTGGATTTACTCCAAAATTGTAACACAGATAAACTCTTGTGGAAGCTTGCACTACAAGTGTATTGTAAACGTTGCTTACATATAATATATTGTTTAGGATTTTGGAGTGGGGTTTTTTCCCGAAAGGGTTTTTCCCACGTATATTTGGTGTTATGCGTTTTTATTGTATCTTTGATGTTGTTTATCTTTACTTATTATGTGCATTTTCTTTATTGTAATTGAATAAGGGTTTGAAACTGTCAAAATTTGCACATTCTCTCCTCTGATAGATTAGTGTTGGAAGCTTTTTCGCATACCTGGCTTCCTTTCAGTTGGTATCAAAGCCTGATCACCTTTGTTTCCTATTGTGGGTTAAAGGGTTTTTTGTACTGATCTTATTTGAGTGGGAGCCTATTGCAGAAATTTTGTGTTGACCCTATTGCAAGAAGGAGATGTCAAGCACATCTGGTAGAATTGAGATAGAGAAATTTAATGGAAGCAACTTTGAGTTGTGGAAGCTCAAGATGGTAGACATGCTTGTAAATCGTGACTTGTAGACAACTGTTTCTGGAAATATGCCAATAGGCATGAAACAAGAAGATTGGATTAGATGGATTAGAAGGCTAAGGGTCTGATAAGACTCTATTTAGCTGATTTAGTTTCCTAAACATTCATGAAGAGAAAACTGCTAAACTTCTTTGGAAGAAACTTGCTCAGATTTATCAAGCTAAATCCTTGGTAAATAAGTTGTTCTTACGAAAGAAGATGTATTCTCTACAAATGGAGGAAGGAGGATTTGTCGCAGATCACCTAAATGCATTCAACATGCTTGTTGCCCAGTTGAACTCTAATGGTGTTAAAATGGAGGAGGATCATTGCATGACTTTGTTGTGTTCACTACCGGATTCATGGGACCACCTTGTCATGGCCATAGAAGTACCACTGCCACCTTTAAGATGGATGAAGTGGTTGTATCATTGCTATCTGAACAGATGCAAAGAAAATATTCTGAAACGGCTAAGGAGCCTCTGGCAATTTGAGGAAGAACGAAAGAAAAAGGCAAAATGAAGAACACAAAGCAAGAAAAGTCAAAATCCAAATCCCGTGGGAGATCTAAGTCTCCTGGTAAGACCAAAGCAAAATGTTGGAATTGCGGAAAATCTGGTCATTTCCACAAAGATTTTGAGGAGAAAAAGAGGACATTCTCCGATTCAGAATATGATAAATCCTTTCAGGATGATGTAGATGCTTTTGTTGTTGCCTTGGCAACACATGCATTGAAAGATGTGTGCTTGATAGACTCTGGTGCTTCTTTCCACATGACTACACATCGAGATTGGTTTTCTAAGTATGAAAGTTATGATGGTGGGAAGGTGTACCTGGGTGGTGACTCTCACCTAAATATTGTTGGTCATGGAAGAGTCAAGATAAGATTCCTAGATGGTAGAGCAAAGGGGATCGATGGTGTCTTGCATATCCTTGGTCTGGCACGAAAACCTTCTTTCTATAAGTAAGTTGAATGATGTGGGTGTGCAAGTTGTTTTCTTGAATGGAGGATGCAAGATGACAAGAGGAGCTATGGTGCTTGCTTAGGGTGTTCGGATAGGCACTTTGTTTCAATTGGATGTATGCACAATTCAGTGCAATAGTTCTTCTGTGGAAAAGAAGAAAAGAACTTATGAGTCACTATCCTAACCATTGGAACAAGCATCAAAAAAGAAATTTGCTACTTCCGATGCTCATGCTTTCTGGGTACCCAAGGGTGCTCATGTTTTGGAGATGAAGTTACCTACTGAGAAGACAATGCTTTGGCACCAAAGACTTGGTCACGTTGGTGAAAAGGGTTTAAGTACCCTGAAAAATAAATGCCTCATTGAGGGGCTTGATGATTGTAATTTTGAGTTCGATTTTTGCAAACATTGTGTTTATGGAAAGCAAAACCATGTTCAATTTTATCACAATTCTCACAAATCTTCTGGAGTTTTGGACTATGTGCATTTTGATGTTTTTGGTCCTGTAAATGTTCCTTCGTTATCAAAATCAATATATTTTGTTTCTTTCATAGATAATTATAGTAGAAGGGCATTTATTTATTTTCTCATAAGTAAATCTGAACTCTTCATTCGGTTTAAGGAGTTTAAGGCCTTGGTAGAAAATCAGATTAGTAGGAAGATTAAGTGTTTGAGGATTAACAATGGTGGTGAGTTTTGTTCTGCACATTTTGATAAGTTTTGTGAAGAACATGGGATTGAAAGTCATAAAAAAACTCCATATACCCCTCAGCAAAATGGAGTTGTGGAGCGGATGAATAGGACGTTGATGAAGAGGGCCAGGAGTATGCTAAGTGCAACTGACCTTGAACAAAAGTTATGGGCTGAAGCTATTGCCACTACATGCTATCTGGTAAACAAATCTCCTACATCAGCTCTTGTTGATAAGACACCCATGGAGGTGTGGTCGGGCAAGAAGCCTTCATTGAGACATCTTCGTGTGTTTGGTTGCGAGGCATATGCTCATGTGCCAAAGGAGAAAAGGTCGAAGTTGGAAAACAAGGTTGTCAAGTGTATCTTCATCGGATATGGTATTGATGTGAAAGGGTACAAGATTTGGGATCCAGTGGCTGAAAAGGTTCTCTACATTCGAAGTGTTATCTTCAGAGAGATGAAACCTTCTTCCACTGTTTTCCAGCCTATAGAACAAAAGAAAGAAGATGTGGTTCAGCTTCCTCTTGATTTAAGAAAGTTAAACCTGAAGCCCGAAATGGACTTGATGATGAGGAGAGCTTCAGAAGCTCTAAAAGTTTTGAAGAAGAAGAAGAACCTCAACCTCAACAAGTAAGTAGGTCTATGAGAGATAGGTGGCAACCTGATAGGTTTGATATTCACCCGAAAGGTTTGCTTATTCATTGTTGGATTCTGGTTGTATTTTCACTTTGATTGCTAACATTGATGAGCCTAGGATTGTTAGAGAGGCTATGTGTTGGGATTAAGGTGTCTCAACCTTAAGAGTCCTAATATCGATTTAATTGATGTATTATTGTATTAATTTGCATTATTTAATTGCCTATGGTGTCATGTCACAAAGTGGGACCCACCGACTGGGTGGCATCTCCATTGGAAGTGACTAGATGACACATAATCATCCCAAGTGGACATAGGTGTCCCACTTTGGAATCTATGACATGACATATTCTATGACGTGTCATAAGGCATCTTTGAATGCATGGGAGAAAGTTGGTGCCTGTTGGTGTGCGTTTTAATACTCACCGAACACAGAATAAAATGCCCAAGGACAGTTTATCCTCTCTTGAAAACTTATTGCGTATGCTAAGAAGATCGTACAGCAACTCCAAGGTTTCTTTCGTCAGGTCATGAAACGTGGATAAGATCAGTGGGCATTGTGATATGCTGGTATCACAAATGGACTTACTTTAGAGTTTGTTTACAAGCCAAGGACTTAGACGGTTTTATCTTTGAATGCTCTTTCCATTGGGTATTTCAGATTTTCCAAAAAAATGCAAAAAGATGAGGGTTTAGAAGTCTAAACTACACCAAGAACTTAAGAGACAGCAATGATTGGATGAAACTGGAATAACGACACTTTGTTTCGCCTCCCTACGACAACTACGCAAAGCAGGTGCAATCTCCAACGGAGGTGATAACATTTTCATGTCTGAATTAATAATTATTCAAACTGAAGTTAAGCATCCACAATTTGAGAGCTCAGGCTAACTTTGCACATTGAATAAAAATCATCTATCCAACAAAAGTATGAGCTAAATTTCATCAACCATTGCTATCAGATCTTTCATTCACTAACTAACATTCAAATGGAAATGCTAAATTAACTTTAATCTAACTGTTGAAGGAGAATATGTAACCTTGCACACCACTTGAAAATAAAAGTGATTCTAAGCAAATCATGCACAAGAGCTTTTATTAATGGAAATGATATAACGCAACAATCTCTTACTACTCACTTCACAAATTGAAAATGAGAGTACGCAAGTTTATATAGAGTTTTTAGAAATAAAAGAGTGGCCAAAATTTAAAATAAGTCAACGGCCAAGATTAAAACAAATTAACCCTAATTAGGGTTTACCAATTAATATCAGTGAACAATGAGTTGTCAAAGAGTGAGGTGGCCCCTGGAGCTACTTTCAAGGAAGTATATCCCTATCCTCTCGAGTTGTCGTATGTTCGATGAATCTGAACACGATGGAGGCAACTTCTTCCATAGTAATCTGTGGGAGTATTCTGATCCTAAACTCCAATCTGTCCATGATTTCGACGCACCTGGGAAAGATGTCCTCCCATTCTGGCTCGATCCTCACAAAGGCCTCTCGGATGGCTAAGAAATTCGCCATTCTGCCCCATTTTTGTGTCAAGATAGGCCCTGCAATAGAAAAGAAATTTTCTTGCACCTTATTCTTCAAACCTTCTAGTTTCAAATCATTCTCCTATATGACCTCCTTGTCTAGTATGTCGGCAACCATGTTGAAGATTTTGCTTTGGATCTCTCTAATCTGCTCCTCCACTCTGAGTCCATCAACCTTCACTCTTTCCAACACCTCTCCCCGTGCCGTCAAAGCCCAATACTACGTATGGAAATCATAAGTTGCGCCTGCCGCAATGATGCCTTCGTCAATCAGTTCCTGCTTTGGGACCCCTTTGAGAATTCTAAGGCACAAAATTATTCTTTCCTACATATCCGGAAGACCATCCCATATTTCCGCCAAGGCAGTCAATCAAGAAAGCAATGAGGTAGCTTGACCGTAGACCAATGTTAAGCTTTCCATGAAGGTATCTGCTTTTGCGCCTTTGACAACTATCCATTCTTTGGCCTCTCTGGTCGTGACCCTGTCTTCTTCCATGTCCTTTGTTGCTTCCTGCGAAGAATTTGGGAGAAGGGGAGCTATTGTGTTATCTTGATCAAGCGGCTTGATTAGATGTTGTATGTACTCTTTCAGGCGCTCAATCTCTTGTTGTCAGTCCTGTTGACGTGCTTTTTATGACAGCGCCAGCACAGAATAAAGTTGCCCAACGGTCACTCTATTCTCTCTTGATCAAAGTGTCCCACATGCTAAAATTGCTTGAAAGTTCATGTGTTCGACTCCAAGGTTCCTTTTATCGCGAATAGACTCAGTTGGTTGATGTGTTTTGCTGGTTATTTCAAGGGGACTTACGTAGTTGTTCAATTCTGTGAAGCATGAATGATTTGGCAATATGTTCTGGTATCTAGACTGACTCGAAAATGCAGAATTTAAAGGGGATAGGGATAGGGATTCTACAAATCTACTTCTAAAGGGTGGAGGACGAAGATCGACTTAAACAATCTTCAAACCAAACTTTGCTTTGTCTTCTTTCGAACAACTCCGACAAAGTTGGTGCAATCTTCAAAGGATGAGAAAAGTGTTCAAACTATGACGCAACACGTTCATACCGTCAATACGACGCATACAAACATATGAACCATAATCGAAGTTAAGTGCTGATACTCCAGTTGACCACGCAAGGCGAACTTACCATCAGTAAGCCCGCTAGTGGTATGGATGAAGAAGATATGCTTAAATCACAACGCCACACTCCACAATTAACAACTACTTGCATGAAATAAAATCTATTTTACTCTATCTACCTTGAATTGGAAAGACGAAATGGCCTTGCTAGCTACTCATAACAAAGAAGAAATCACCAAGCAATGAAACTCTTTGTATTATGAAAAGTGTTCACAACAACCTTTTACAAAACTTTCAAAGGAAAGTTTTCTTCCCTCCTCAATCTAAAGCTAACTTCTAAGCTAAATGCTATATGCCTTCTACTCTCTAGCTCTGATCCAATTCCAATTCTAATCTCTATCTAATAGATTACAAATGAGGGGGGATGCCCCTTTTATAATAAGTCCAATTCAGTGGACGGTTCAGATCAAATTACAATGAAGGGCTCAGATCGAGCCACATATGCCCCGATTAGGGTTTCTGCCCTAAAAACCGCCACAGAGAGGAGTGGGCAATGAATGCACAGAATATTCTCCACTCCCCTGCAGGAATCATAATGAGCAATTAATGCCCACTACCATCATCAAGAAGATCCTCATCAAGCAGCGCGTTCCCACTGGCCTTCTCCCGGATAGCAAACTCGATCAATCGGGCCAATACTGCTTCAACCTCCTGTGTAGAGATCGGTGGAATATGGTTGAGCTGGAACTCCAAGACTGCTACCGTCTGTCCGTATCTGGTGTAAGATTTCTCCATGTCACTAAGGCGTCCTGGGTATGCTGAATTATACTAGAGAACGTGGAGACATTCTCAAAGTCATCCAGGACAAGTGACCTCGCAACTGAGAAGAATGGAGGCAGTCTACTTTTCAAGCCATCAGCAGTTATCTCCTCTGGGACCAACTTTCTAGCAAATATGGCTTCTAATGTATTGAGGACTCCCCCCAAGATGTTGCCCATTGCTTTCCTCACTTTAGCTGAATCTGCCCTTGCCGTGTCGTGAAATCCACGGCCTGTGACCACCGAGGAGTACCAACTGGTGAAATCATACCTATCACCTCTCTGAATTACACCTCCATCCACTAAGGTTTCTAGAGGTATATGCATCAATGCCCCTAAACGAAGTACAGTCTTCGTTTGATAGATGCGAGTATCACCCCAGGCCTGATCTACTATATCCATTCGTGCCAAAATATTTGAGGCCTGTCGATAAGCATCGGCAAGGTCCTCCATGAATTTCCCTGTCTCAGCATGAACACGGCTAACCCACTTCTCCGCCTCCGTTTCCATTTTCTTCAAATCCTCTAAGGCAACAACTGACTCATTCGAAAGCTCCGATGGACGTTCTACTGCCGGGTCTGCTGGTTCACCTGGACGTGCTAGATTCTGCATATATCCTATCAAGGTTTTGTGCTCCTTCTTCAATTTCTTATACTTCCCCTCCGTGCGGAGCAACTGATCCTTCAATGCCTGATAGGAGTTATCGAACTCCTCGATAACTTGGGCTCCCGTAGGACGACCCAACTCTACTGTGGTGATCACGTAATTTTCAGGCCTCTCCTCGGTTCGATCACAATCTTCCCTCCGGAATAGCCACCTGAAGCGTGCGAGAGCCTGACTCGTCAGTCGAGATCTTTGAAAACTTTCGGGCCCTTTTCTTCTCTGGTGGCGCACTGATCCTCCTGAGGAACTCTTCCATCTCAATGGCTGGATCCGTATCATCCTCGGGTTCTCTCCTCATTCTGTCGGAAAGCCAATCAGGCACTGTCTGCTGTGGATTACAAACAACAAGGGGCTGTTCTTCTGTTGCCTCCATCTCGTGCACTTCCTCTCTTCTTGCACTGGTTTGCTCGGGCTCATCCTCCTCTATAAGCTGGGTATCTCCTGACCCTTGGGTCTCCTGTTCTGTGTTTTCTTCTTCTTCCAAAGCCGTGTCCAACATCTGCCAAAAATGGGTGTCGGCCATTGTTTCCTCTTCCTCCTCATGTTGGCCGCCCCTGGATAGACTGACACTAGCTGATTCCCGGGCGTTGGGCTGATCTACCTCCTCAAGTCCCTGCTCTTCCTCCAATCCTGCCCTCTGATTGGCAAATAATGAAACCACTCTTAAACTCGAAGACTGAGTTTGTGAGTGCACGGGTGATGCTTGTTCTATCCTCAACGGTATCGGTTGGGTTGGCACTTCCACTTGTGCCCTCGATGTCTGAGCAATTTGTTTCCCTCTTTTTACCGATAATGGCCTTGGGTCACCCATCAAGCTATAAGTAAGGGCGATCGACTTGCTCTTAAGTCTGCATACATGTCTGTCGACCCAAGTCCTGGTAAAAGTCATTACCGGGATAGAAAGAGTGTCCAAGTCCATGATTTCTGGCTCGGACCAATCAGGTGGTGGGACAGGAGTATCCCTAACTGACCCATAGTCGGGTTGCATGACGTTGACATCCTCCTCCACCTGGTCGGGAACTGGAATAATCTCACATTCTCTAATCAACTTGAGAGGAAGTCTGGAAAACATCCTTCTTCTTATCTTAGCCTCATCCACTGCATTTGCCCAAAAGTCCTCCAGATGAGCTCTGTGCCGGTATTCAACGTTCTGTATCATCCGGATGTTCCCGTAAGGATCGAAATCCTGCCTGCCTGTGTGATATGACAAATGATAAGATTGCAGCTCGTCCTCTGCCTCTCGGGCTGCCTGCAAAGAGGGACACACCTCAATGGAATTTCCCATGGTGATAGGGAAATCAAATCCACCCTTCTTTTTCCTTTCCTGAATCTTATCGTAGGCAGTCAATTGCCTAGATACCTCAAGCATTACTATGTGATCAGTGGGGTATCGTGGTAACCGATACGGATACGAAGTGAACCCCTGCAGCCTAATATATGTGAATTTCGGGAATTGGATGAGCCAATACCCATATTCCTCAATCAGTGTCTGTGCTTCTTTAGATATTCTCTGTTGCGTTCTCTGCTGAAGTGTCCTCGCAATGTGCATTGTGAATGCATCATTTTCCTGTTTATAGTTGGCAATGTTAGCTAAATGTAGCTGTGTGCAGGCTTCATGAATTTTGAATTGACCAGGGGCACAGCCGATTGGCTCTTTGTACGAAATCCCTCTGTACTTAGTCATTCTGGCCAACATATAAATCACATATGAGCTCATGTAGAAAGTCTTCGTCACCTTCAAGCTCCTGAATTGCTCATCGATGTGGTTGCTAATCATCCTAGCCCAATCGACACACTCTTTTCCTTCCAAGATGATCTCGATGAAGTAGAACATCCAAGGCTCGAAAATGTAAGCCTGTGCGCTCCCATTTACCCGGCTCAACATCATTATCAAATCACAGTATTCTTGTTTCACGTCCTCGGCAATTATCTGCTTTGGGAGCTTAGTGCGGGGTGGTCTCGGCTTCTGCATCCAAACTCTGTTGATGACTGCAGTGACTCTTTCGAAAGAGGAAGAGTACATCTTGTCTGCCCTTTTGTTTGTTCTGCATAACATCTCTTCAGCAGTTGGAATCCCAAATGCCTCTCCGATGGCATCCGGTGTGAAGTTGGCGAGCAGTTTACCATCCGGAGAGACAATCGTCCTACGTTCTGGCTTGTAGTGATTGGCGCACTCCATAATTAGCTCCGGACACTGAATTGCTGGCGGAAAACTAGCAGCTGCGTAGATTCCACTCTTCATTATATTATGTGCCGTGACGGATGGTTGATGGCCCCTAGCCCGAACATCCTCGATTTGAGTGCATTCAGATTAAATGAACCAAGGTTGGTGTCATTCAATCCTGCCAACTTTGAAACTATTGCTGACTTTGGGAGAAATGGCTTAGCGAGCCTCTTAATCATTGCCTGCCGAGATGAGCCAGCCTTGCCTGCTTCAGTGTTTGCAGCTCTGCCTGCGGCTCTGCTTGTTCCTGCAACATCCTTTGCTCCGACCATCTGCACAAATAAAATAGAAGAATAAGCTAGGCTGCAGATTAATAAAATAAAACAATTCCCGAGATGGCTGCGAATACGGAGTTAGCTTTGAAAATAAAATTTCTCAGCATAAATTTCTAACTCCAAACCTCGTACTGTATAAAAATCTCTGAGTTTAGAGACAACTCTCAGCAACTGCACTTCTGACTGGTGAAGAAAAAAAAAAACGCAACAAGCTAATAACTTTCAGCAATGTAGCTAATTTCTCCAGCACAAATTGTTCGAACCTTGACTTCACTTTGTCAACTTCAGCAGTTAGAGGAATAAAGAGTTGCCAGCAATATGAAATTTCAACTTCCTCAACTTCTCAACGTTTAAACTTCGCAGCAACTCCACTTTCAGCTCTTTGAGAATTAAATTCTCCAGCAACTCCGGAAAATAACTCCAACCTTCAACTTCGAAGTCGCAGCAACACACTTTCAGCTTTTCGAAAGAAAGAGTCTCGGCAAATGAAGATTTCTCCAGCACTTCGTACTTTCAGCAACTCAACACTCCGAAATAAAATAAACTCTCACAGAATTTCTCTCCTCAGCCACTTGGAAAATATTTTAATCTCTCCAGAACCTCTTCAGCAACTTCAACTTCGAAATAATGTGAGGAGAAATGAGAGAAGAGATTGTTTAAATAACTCTTCTCAGAGAATCCTGCTAAGTAGTGCTGGGGCTATTTTTAGCACCTTCATCAATTTCCCACTATCTTCGTTCGGAATCTTCTAATTCAAGCGCAGTAGTGGGCTAGTCGTCAGCCGGTTATTATGGCAGTTGCCATTAATAATGATTCCTTCCTAAAAAAAAATTTGAATTTTCCTCTTAGTCTGCCAGTTACCTCTTGGCGATTTAAACAACTCGCGAGAAAAACAATCACTTGACTTGATTTAAAATTCCATTTTAAAATCTCGCAGTGTTTAAATAAATTCAACTCGAAAAAAATCGTGGGAGTTGTAAATATATTTCCAACTTTTAAAATGTCTGTCATTTAAATCCTCGATTTCATAAAATTTGCCTTAGACATTTTAAATTCTCTCATTAAAATGTTCAACTCCGGGCGATTAAAAATTGTTTGCGTGCTCGAAATAATTCGTCCTTTGAGATTTAACTTCTGTCAGGAAAATAATCTAGGCAAAACGAATTTCTTCTGAAAATATTAAAATTTCCCTTAGGAAATTAATTTTCAAACTCTGCTAACTCATGGGTGTATTTTGAACGGGTTCATTTGATTTTCACTTGACCCATGGAAAATATTCGTCGATATCAAATTTTCCCCTTGAAAAAAGATTCGTTAACTTTCAACTGCCTTCGGAGAATTTTAAAACTCATCAAATCATCCTTCCTTGCCAAGGGCGTATTTTCCCTAGTGAAGTGTTATATCACTTAGAAAAAATTTTCTAACACTTTCTCTACCATAGGCGTATACATTTTGATGAAATATTTATTTCAAAAAAATTCCTTCACTTTACACCTCTGGCGCACTTTCATGTGTCTACTTTTATTTTGTTGCCTTAGGAAATTTTCTCCAGCAACCTTGGCATATTTTACTCATGCAAGCCTTGATTTCTCACTTAGAAAATTCTCAAACAGTTAGAATATCCTTGGGCGCATATGGGGTCTTGAACTTTCATTGTCTTGACTTAGAAATTTCTCCAAGTCCTAGCCACTTTATCTTGCCTTGGGCGCATTTTGACCTCTCTACTTTCATTTCATGCCTTAGGAAAATTTCGGCCATCTCCTCTTCATCATGGGCGCAAATGCTAGGCCAAGCTTTCATTTCATGCCTTAGGAAAATTTCGGCCATCTCCTCTTCATCATGGGCGCAAATGCTAGGCCAAGCTTTCATTTCATGCCTTAGAAAAATTTCGGCCATCTCCTCTTCATCATGGGCGCAAATGCTAGGCCAAGCTTTCATTTCATGCCTTAGAGGGTGCATTTCACCCTTGACACTTTCGTTTTATGCCTTAGAAACTTTTCAAGGCTTCAATCCTTGAGGTGGGCGCATTTTACTAGGTGAGCTTTTGTTTTTGCCATGGGCGCATTTCCTTGGTTCCACTTTCGTTTTCATGACTTAGAAACTTTTCACCTCTCTCCTTCCTCTTTGGGCGCATTTTGAGGTATGAGCTTCTGTTTTATGCCTTAG
Organism: Sequoiadendron giganteum; assembly: GCA_007115665.2. Taxonomy (NCBI): domain Eukaryota; kingdom Viridiplantae; phylum Streptophyta; class Pinopsida; order Cupressales; family Cupressaceae; genus Sequoiadendron; species Sequoiadendron giganteum. The sequence continues at coordinate 731,048,744 of CM021102.1, forward strand.
GCGTTTTGAAGGCATCTCTTCTTGAGGTGGGCGCATTTTACTAGGTGAGCTTTTGTTTTCCACGCCTTAGAACTTTTTCAAGGCATCTCTTCTTGAGGTCGCATTTTGATGGGTCTACTTTTATTTCTGCCTTAGACAATTTTCAAGCCTCTACCTGTTCCTGCTCTTGCATTCTATTTTTAGCAAGTTGTGCTATTTTTAGCAAATCCCTTGATTTTCAACCTCTAAGGCTCCGTTTTGCCTGAAAATTTCATCGGATGATATTCTCTGCCTTGTGAACCTGTTTTGTCAGTCCTCTGCCCTGACCTGCTATTTATAGCCACCTGCTATTTATAGTAAGTTTGACTTTCTGACTTTAGTAGCTCCGTTTTGCCTGAAAGTTGCAACGCTTGATCTTGATAGCTTGAGTGTTACTCGGATGCCAACCTTGGGTGCAGACCTGCTATTTATAGCCGTGCCCTGACTTACTAAAAATAGTAAGTTCTCCGACTTTGCTCAAATTTTGCCAGCAGGTGCCTTGAAGTGTGCTGACATGGGTGGGGTACTTTGTTTTGGCTATTTTTGGATTTTACCCCCTATAAAAGTGGAAACCCTAATTTGATTTGCATGTATCCCGAACGGTCTCCGTTTGACTTCGTTCCTTCTGCATGTCGTTCTGCTTGCTGGACTGGAGTGTTGGGCGGCTGCCGGAGTGTACCTACTAAAAATAGAAACTGTCTGAAAAGTGACTCATCCACTGCCGGATGGTTTTGCATGTCATATTGCCTGCGGGATCTCAAAAACCCCAGAAAAACCCAGAAAACTGGTCTGCATGCATGCACTGGCTAAAAATAGTAAGTCCTCAAAACTCGATCTTCTCTGCTTGCAAGCCACACCGTTGCGAAGCTCTCGAAAAACCCATAAAGAAAAACCCGACATGCGTTGAAAAACACTACATGCGAACCCTAAAAATAGCCTCCGAAGGCTGAACTCTGAAAGTGGTTGTCTCGGTTTGCATGTTACATCACTGCGAAGGTTTCGGAAAACCCAGAAGGATTCTCCAGACATGCATCTGAAAAGCTCATGTGGAAACCCTGAAAACGGCTCTTGAAGTCTGAACTGCCAAAATAGCAAGTCGTCTGATCTGGCTCAAAATTTACGTGTAGATAGCTTGATGTCACCCGGATGCAGTGGAACTGACAGAATTCCAAAATCTCAATAAAATAGTCCCAAATTGAATACTTACTAAAAATAGTAAGTTGCCAGAATACAGTGAAAATTTAGGGGGACTCTGCTGGAAGTCTTCTGACTGCTGCGCTAAGCTTGGATTTCAATTTTATAACTCAGTCTGACCTTAAATAAGCCTGAAGGATGAAAACCCTAATTACACAGACTTGACCAATATTTCAACCTGGGTCAAACGACGGGACAATCCCCGGAAGGACCAGAGACCAGAGAGAGAGCGAACCAAAGCCAAAAGACCAGAATGGAGCAAAATTTAGGGGGTCCCCATCTTGATGGGGTAATGTGTGAAAAAAAGGTCACAACATACCCATGGTTGACTCACAAACATCTACTTCAAGGAAGTCAATAAACTAGTGATACTTTGCAACGTTAGAAAATTAGTTGCAAACCTTGTAGCACCCGATCGCACAAGCTCTTTCCCCTTGGTGTGATCTCTCATCAATTGAAGAACCCATGGGTGATTATATATATATTTTGTTATGTCTCTTGCTTGTTCTACAATTGGTTTCACCCAATCAATTTTTCCTATGTCCTCCAAAAGAAGGTCAAGGCAATGAGCTCCACAAGGGGTCCAAAAAAGTGTTGGATGCCTTGCTTGAAGCAATCTACCAGCTGCCACATATGCCGCCGCATTGTCAGTAACAACTTGGACAACATTTTCTATGCCCACCTCTAAAACAACCCGCTCCAACATCAAACTCAAATTTTCTGCATTCTTTATTATGTTGGAGGCATCAATTGACTTTAGAAAAACCAACGCACCATTTGAAGCCACTATAAAATTGATAAGAGTGCGGTTTCTTCCATCTGTCCAGCCATCTGAAAGAATTGAGCATCCATACTTTTGCCATTTCTTCTTTTCAGCTTCCACAATTCCATTTGCATCTACAATAGCATCTTCAAGTAACCTGCCACTTAAATCTCTTGGACTAGGGGCCTTGTACCCTTTCCCTGCAACTGTCAATGCTGTCACCAAACACTCCCAATATGGACTCCTTGCCACATTGAAGGGAAGGTTATTATAAAACCAAAAATTTGCACAAGCCTTGTCTGCTTCTTTGTGCACCTCCCTATTCCACCCAGTACCTTCCAATGAAGGTCGTGATCCTTGAACATTTCTAGGGACAAAAAACTGGAATTTATTTGAAGTGGATGGGGTACGTATACGTGGACCGTGACTAGAGCCCACAATGCCTTGCATATTCACCTTAGAATCTTCAGTCAAATTAGGAGCAATGGCTTCTTGTATGGCTGCTTTTGTCTTTGCCCTCTCCAATTTTTTTTCATCAAGTGCTGCAAGAAGAGCTGCCATCTCTCGTTTCACCTCTTCAGGGGCTTCTTTACATGCCTTTGCATCATGGCAAGGAATACTAGCAAGATGGTATTTGAGGCGATTGATGCCTCCACTAATCTTCTTCTTGCACCAAGTACAAATAACACTCCCTGGTACTGGCCCATAATAGCCATGTTTCCAAGCGGGATCACGGCTACCAGGGGGTCTCCTTTCAATGGCCTGGCTTGAGGCAGCTGTGTCTGAACCAGATGCAGAGGCAGATGCCATTGTGATTAAATATTAACCTACAATATTAGAAGTTGAATAATAAATATATTAGAAGATGCAACAGATCCAATACAAAGTGAAAAGAACAATCAACTAATTGTTTAACTTTATAATTTCAGTCATTATCAAACAATAAAGTTGTAAACTATCAAAGTGAAAGACATTTCATTTAGTATGCTATCTGTTCTAATTTCAGTTTTTTTATTCTTATATTTTTATTTTTTGTTGGATGCACATTGATTTAATTTACTTGTATGCAAATTGGCATTGCAGTCCTAACTCCTAACTCCTAACCTTGTTGGTTGTTGCAAATTTGCAGGTGGGAGCAGCAGGTTATCTGTTATCATACTGTATTTAATCATTTATTGTAGATATTCCACTATAAAAGTACTTTGAGACTTTCGATCATAGTTTGCAGATGGGCGAGTAATCTCTTATTCTATGTAGATGAACAAAATTTGTGTGTATGTGTGTGGATTGTCATTGTGCAGCTACATCAGCATATGGATATGAGTAAAAGTTTAAAGTGAAAAAGTTTTTCACTTTAAACCTTTACAGTTTTACTCATATCCATATGCTGATGCAGCTGCACAATGACAATCCAAACACATCAGAAAATCTGTAAACATGCTGGTGTTGTCTATATCAGATTTAATATTAAAATTTAAAACTTCATACTTAATAATTTATTGCAG
>CM021102.1:731052323-731251806 GCA_007115665.2 Sequoiadendron giganteum
GCTAAAAATAGAAACTGCCTGAAAAAGTGACTCATCCACTGCCGGATGGTTTTGCATGTCATATTGCTCAAAAACCCCAGAAAAACCCAGAAAACTGGTCTGCATGCATGCACTGGCTAAAAATAGTAAGTCCTCAAAACTCGATCTTCTCTGCTTGCAAGTCACACCGTTGCGAAGCTCTCGAAAAACCCATGAAGAAAAACCCGACATGCGTTGAAAAACACTGCATGCGAACCCTAAAAATAGCCTCCGAAGGCTGAACTCTGAAAGTGGTTGTCTCGGTTTGCATGTTACATCACTGCGAAGGTTTTGGAAAACCCAGAAGGATTCTCCAGACATGCATCTGAAAAGCTCATGTGGAAACCCTGAAAATGGCTCTTGAAGCCTGAACTGCCAAAAATAGCAAGTCGTCTGATCTGGCTCAAAATTTACGTGTAGGCAGCTTGATGTTACCCGGATGCAGTGGAACTGACAGAATTCCAAAATCTCAATAAAATAGTCCCAAATTGAATACTTACTAAGAATAGTAAGCTGCCGGAATACAGTGAAAATTTAGGGGGACTCTGCTGGAAGTCTTCTGACTGCTGCACTAAGCTTAGATTTCAATTTTATGACTCGATTTGACCTTTAATAAGCCTGAAGGATGAAAACCCTAATTACACAGACTTAACCAATACTTTAACCTGGGTCAAACGACAGGACATCCCCGGAAGGACCAGAGACCAGAGAGAGAGCGAACCAAAGCCAAAAGACCAGAATGGAGCAAAATTTAGGGGGTCCCCATCTTGATGGGGTGATGTGTGAAAAAGGTCACAACAAGTCCTTCCTCTTCGCCACCTCTTTTGCCAACCTCAACTTGATGGTGGACATCGAATTGTCCAAATCTTCAACTTCTTGGCCCTTTGTGGTTGGACCCAAGTCGATGGTGGTGACAACATATTCATATGGAGCTATATCTTCCCGTGACTTGTCCATCGTTGGCACTGCAATCTGTACAGACTGATTGCCGGCTTCATCTCTCTATATAGTGGGAAATTTCTTAGCCGGCTTCTTGACTGAAACTTGTTCGAGTCATTAATGTTTTTGGACGTGGCAGAGCATGAAGGCTCTATCCTTGCTTGTTTCTGAACAGGCTCCTTGTCCACAGCTACCTCTTTCCTTTTTCTGGAAGTAGTGGCTTCCATCAACTGCATGCCATGGGATGCTTCCGCATTTGAAGAGTAAGATTCCATTTCGCTTAACCTATCATAGGTAAGCGTCACCTTCATCCGCCTCAGCTCCTAGATCTATTGATCGACCCACCATTGAGAGTACTTGATGATTAGTCTCATCAAGGTGTTCCAATCCATATACTCGGGTTCTAACCATCTTACAGCAGGCAAGGGCAAGCTCTCGTCAAAGCACGGCTGTACTTGTTTTCCATCATCATCGAGCTGATCAGGCACTCGGCAAAGCTCAGTTGCCCTAATTAGGCTAACCGACAGTCTAGACCACAGCCTCTGTCTGACCTCATGCTCATCCGCAACATCTGCCCAGAAGTCCTCCAACTCGACTTTGTGTCTGTACTTTCTCCCATCCACAGTCTTGATGATGATGGTGTGGGTCGAAGTTATCTCTAGACTGATAAGTAGTGAATGGGTACCATTGTATCTCCAGTCTAGCACTCTCAGCTGCCTGTGCTGACGGACACATTTCCAGCATGTTCCCTATGAAAAAGGGGAAAGTGATTGCCGCCTTCTGTTTTGTTCTCTGGAAGCTCTGATACTCCAACTGTCTCAGTACCTCAAGCAAGACTATCTTGCTAGTAGGAAAGATAGGCAATCTGTATGGATTCCCAGTGAATCCTTGGATCCTGATGTACGTGTATCTTGGATACTGGATGAACCAAGACCCGTATTTGCCGATCAAACTCTTGGCTTCGTGAGTCAGCCGTTGGTGCGTTCCTCCTTGAAGTATTCTTGTTATGTACATGAGGAATGTGTCATGTGCCCGTCTGAAATGGGCTTTCTCACTCAGTTGCAGCTATGGATAGCAGTCGTAAGACTTCAGCTCGTTCTCTCCATTGCCAACTACGCCTTTGCAGATCAAGCCTGCATATCTGTATGTCCTAGCCAACATGTAAATGATGTAGGAGCTCATATAAAATGTCTTTGTCTTTTCTAGATTAACCAGCTGCTCGTGGAGGCTATTGCTTATCATGCGAGACCAATTGAACATTTTTACCCCCTCAGTGATGTCCTCGATAAAGTAGTACATCCAAGTCTCAAAAGGCGCGCCCTAAGGATTCCCAACTATTCTGTTTAGCAAGACGATGATGTCCCCATAATCTTCTTTGAAGTCTGTGCGCAACAGCTTCTTAGGCATCTTCTTGGTGGAAGCTCTTGGTTTCTCCAGCCATGACTTATTAATATTCGCGGCACAAAGGTCAAGCTTTTCATCATATAATTTCTTCACATCCTCCTTAGTTCTGTAAGCAGTCTTGTGATATGTAGGGATGTCGAAAGCTTCTTGTATGGCTAACTCTCCAAGGTGAGCCAGTATCCTTCCGTCAAGCGCAACAATTTGCCTGTCTTGTGGATTATAGTGAAGGGCACACTCTACCATTAGTTCAACACATTCAACCGCAGGTGGGAATCTGGCAGCCTGAACAATTCCATTCCTCATCATCCTTCTGGCAATAGGTGTTGGCAAGAATCCATCGTGTCCGTACATCCTTCTTTTAAATTCTTTGACGTTGATGTGTCTGAGGTTGGTATCCGTGATATTCTTCCATTTTGAATTGATTTTGGACTCCGGCTGCAGCCCCTTACTGGCGAACTTCATTTGTGCTTGTCTGGATGGTTCTCCCCAGGTAGTTATCAACCTGCAAGTACAAAAAGAATTAACATTCATACGAGAACTTCAAAAATCTGATTACTCTGGGGTTTTATTTGATAAAATTATACTTTCAGCTTGTTTAAAATATGAATTTCTACGAAAAAGCAAGCTAAAAGTGAAGAAATTCGCTAAGTGTTTGATAAATCTTGTATCGGAATGATTGCAGAAGATTAGAAAAGAATAGAGGAACTTTGCCAATTGATTTCCAAACCTCCGAGAATATCTTCTGGCTGCGAATTAATTATAACTTCTGAAAATCCAATCCAAGAGGTGTGCAAATTTGCTGAGAAGCGCGACTTTCAGCCAAGAAATAATTTATTTCTTCAAGAATCACGCCTCCTAGCTTAAAATTCTCTTTCACTGAGGAAGATCAACGTTACTCTCAGTATTTCTTCTATGAAAATCTATCTCTTGCAGATTTGAGAGAGATAACTTCTCAATCGAATTTGTGAATAATGAGTTGCTGAAACTCATTATATGGCTAAGAAGTGCGATTTTCCTTAGTAACTGCTTTCTTTTCTCTTGAGTTTTCTCAATTTTAGAAATGTTTTCTTCTCCTCGTTTAGCAAGTTTCTAATTGTTTTCAAAATCCTTGAGGCAAGTTTCCAATTTCATCTTGGCGTGCTCTGTCTGAAATCTTCAAATGTCTTTCTCTTTTTTTTTAAATTTGCCTGAGTGTTGAACACTTAAAATCGTTGGAAAATATTAAATTAATCATTAAAATTAATTTTCCAACCCGTTTAATCCTTGAATCGCGGCAAAATTTATTTTTGTCTAAGGCAAATTAATTATTTCTCCAAGGTATCTCTCATTTTCTCTAGACATCGAATTTTTTAGAATAAATTTTCCTAAGTGTCGGAAAATAATTAAAAATATCCAAATATTAAAATTCCAACCCATTTCATATTTCCAACCCATTAAAATATTGATACTTGGCCAAATTTGTTTATCCATGCCTAAATATTTAATTTTCCAATCATCTGTCTAGCCAAGACGTGCTTCATGATTTCTCTGCCAATTTTTTACTTGCTAGGCGGACTTTAGGCTTCTCCATACATCCATACTTAGTCAAAAATTTAATTTTCTTTCTCCTTCTGGGTTGGGCGGACTTGGAGGCTTCTCTGTCGTTTTGTAATTTTATCCATGCCTTGGAAAATTTATCTCATGTTGAGTTGGGCGAACTTCATGTTTGCCTTGCCATTCATCTTTTCTTCCATGCCTTAAAAACTTATTCCATCATGTTGGGAAGCGAACTTCATGCTAGCTTGATCCCCTCTCTCTCTAGGCGTATTTTTCATTAATGCCTTAGAAAAAATTTATCTTCCAAAGTTGGGCGAACTTCATACTCTTCATTGCACTTTAGCCCTTGACCTTTTCCAAGGGCAGCCTTGGGCTTCTTCTTGACATGGCGGACTTCAAGTCTTGTCTTGTCATCCACTTGGCTTGGGCGGACTTTGAACTGGGCTTGCCATCTTTCTTTTCCCTAGGGGCAGACTTCATGTTACTCATTCCAAGGGCGCACTTTGCATTTTACTTGTCCAAGGGCGGACTTGGTGGTTCTTCTTGCCATTTATCCTTCTCTCCAGGGCGGACTTGGAGGCATGTTTCTCCAAGGGCAGACTTGAAGGCATGTCTTGCCTGTGGCGGACTTCAACCCCTCTCTTTCCAAGGGCAGACTTCATGTTTACCATGCCAAGGGCAGACTTCATGTTTACCGAGGCATGGCAGACTTGGTGTCTCCTCAAGACATGGCGGACTTCATACTTTCTTATGCTATGGCAGACTTGGAGGCCTACCTTGCTAGGGCGGACTCTAGCCTTGGCCTGCTAGTGCCTGCCTTTGGCTTGCCAAAGGCAAGGGCATACTTCATGTTCTGTCAACCATTTTTCTTATGGGTGAATTTCTCAAACTTAGCCATTTTTGCTGATTTTTTTACCATTTACCTTGATTTTCATGTTGATTTCTCTCAATCTGGAGTTGTGTTCACTTCATGATCAGTGGGTTCTTAAAATAGAAATTTTTCCCAAAATAGAAAAAAGCAAAAAGCATCCCTAAAAAATAGGAACTCCAAAATGGCCTAAAAATGCCAAAAAGCCAAAAAGCAGAATCCCTAAAAAATAGGAAGTGTCAGAAATGACCAAAAGCACAGGTGATCCTCGTCTTTCGGGCCTTCTGAGCCCTTCCAATTCTGAACTCCAAAATGGCAAAGCAGAAGGTGAAACCAAAAACTTGGGGGTCCCCATTAGCGATGGGGCGATGTGTGAAATAGGTCACAACAGTGCCCAAGTTGAGTTATGACAAGATGTAAGAGAATCGGTTATTTTTAGTCAGTTATGACAAATTCTCTTACAACTATAAGTGTTGTCAGCTATGACAGAGTCTATGACAGCTATAAGTTGTGTAAGGCATCTGTCATAAGCTATTTTTAGCATATTCTAGGCGCCCAAGCTTGAGGAACGAATATTTGCATGTTTGACCATTGTAAGGAGTGTAAGGGAATGTTGTACATGTGTCCAAATGCATGTCTATGGCATGGGATATTGTGCCATGTGGATTTGGATGCCCCTCTCCTTCTAGATGCTTCTTGAAGCTTGTATCTCTCTGTAAAAGGAGTGCCTTGCATTGTAGAATGCATAGTATTTTTCCAGGTAACAAAGTGTTGCTGGGTTAGCTCCAGAACAAGTGTTTGTGATGAAGCACTTGTGTAGAAGCTTTGTACTTGGGTTGTATTGTAAATCCTTTTTGAAGTAAAATAGAAGTACTGTGCTTTTGGAGGGTGGGGTGCTTTTTACTTGAAAGGGTTTTAACCAATATATCTGGTGTATGTTGTTTTTTGTGTACTTGATGTTCTATTCCATTTATCCTATGTGTTTCTCATTATTGTGATAGAATAAGGTGTTAAAAGAATTTTTTTTGTTACTCTCCCCTACTTAGATTAGTGTAGGAAGCTATTTCTCCTCACCCGGCTTCCTTTCAGTTGGTATCAAAGCCTGGCCAACCTTGGTTCCTTTGTTGGGTTAAAAGGGTTTTTTGAATTGATCTTTGTTTCAGTGGGATTTTTGTAGAAGTGTGTTTCTTTACCTTGTTGCAAGAAAGACATGGCAAACACATCTAGGAGGATTGAGATGGAGAAGTTTAATGGTGGTAATTTTGAGTTGTGGAAGCTCAAAATGGAAGACATGCTTGTAGACCGTGATCTATGGCTTGCAATTTCTGAAACCATGCCATCAGGCATGAAACAAGAGGATTGGGATCTCATGGACAGGAAAGCCAAGGGTCTTATTAGACTCTATTTGGCTGATTTTGTCCTCCTGATGTCCATGAAGAGAAAAATTTTGCTTCTTTGTGGAAGAAGCTTGCTGATGTCTATTAGGCTAAATCCCTAGCAAACAAGTTTTTCCTGAGAAAGATGTATTCTTTGAAAATGGAAGATGGAGTATCCATTGCAGATCAATTGAACTCTTTTAACATGTCAGTTGCACAACTGAGTTTCGTTGGAGACAAGATTGATGAACAACCGTTGCATGCTCTTTTTGTGTTCATTGTTGGACTCTTGGGATCACCTAGTAATGGCTATCGAAAGCACTACTTCCACCTTTAAGATGGATGAGGTTGTTGCCTCATTATTATCTAAAGAGATGTGAAGGAAGTATACTAAGATGGCCAAGGAGGCCTTTGCAGTTTGTGGCAGACCAAAGGAGAGAAGCCAAAAGAGAGACAAGAAATCTAAGTCAAAGTCTCTGGGGAGATCTAAGTCTATTGGTAAGAAGTCCAATGTAAAATGTTGGAACTATGGTAAAACTGGTCACATTCAGAAAGATTGCAAGAAGAAGAAGAAGAAAAACAAGTCTTTCTCTGATTCTGAATTTGAGAAATCATCTCAAGATGATATAGAAGCATTTATTGTAACCTTGGCAGCCCATGCATCGGATGATGTGTGGTTGATAGATTCAAGTGCATCCTTTCACATGACTTCTCATAGAGATTGGTTCTCGAAGTATGAGTACAATAGCGGAGAGGTGTACCCGGGTGATGACTCTCACCTGAAGATTGTTGGCCATGGATGAGTCAAAATCAGATTTCCTGATGGAAGAGTGAAGGGGATTGATGGTGTCCTGCATATTCCAGGTTTGGCATGAAACCTGCTTTTTGTAAGTAAAGTGAATGATTTGGGAGTGCAAGTTGTTTTCTTTGGTGGAGAATGCAAGATGACAAGAGGGGGTATGGTGTTGGCTAAGGGTGTTCGTATTGGCACTTTGTTTCAACTTGATGCATGCACTGTATAGTGAAATAGTTCTTCTGATGTACCAAAGAAGAGAGCTTTGAATTCTTCATCCTCACCATCACATCATGCAGAGAAGAAGCATGTTGCAACTACATCCGATGGTCGTGTATTTTGGGTATTTAAGGGTGTTCATTCCATGGAAATCAAACTTCTTGTAGAGAAGACAATGTTATGGCAACAACAACTTGGTCACATTGGTGAGAAGGGTTTTAGAACCTTGAAAAATAAGAGCCTTGTTGAAAGCATTGATGATTGTAATCTCGAGTTCAACTTTTACGAACATTGTGTATATGGAAAACAACATCATGTTTCTTTCTACTCTAGTTCTCATAAGTCTTTTGGGATTTTGTACTATGTTCATTCAAATGTTTTTGGTCTTGTAAATGTTCCTTCGTTATCAAAATCTATATATTTTGTTTCTTTCATAGATGATTATAATAGAAAGACATTTGTATATTTTTTCAAAAGTAAAGTTGAAGTCTTTAGTCGATTTACGGAGTTTAAGGCCTTGGTAGAAAATCAAACTAGCAGAAAGATTAAGTGTTTGAGGACTGATGGTGGTGAGTTTTGTACCATAGAGTTTGACAAGTTCTGTAAAGAGCATGGGATTGAGAGACATAAGACAACTCCCTACACTCCACAACAAAATGGAGTTGCAAAGAGGATGAACAAAACGTTGGAGAGGGCGAGGAGTATGTTGAGTGGTGCTAGCCTTGGACATAAGTGTTAGGCTGAAGCGGTAGTCACTGCATATTATTTGATCAATAGATCTCCTACATCAGCATTTGTTGGAAAGACACCCATAGAGGCGTGGTCTGGTAGAAAGCCTTTGATGAGACATCTCTGAGTATTTGTTTGTGAAGCTTACTTTCATGTTCCGATTGAGAAGAGGTCTAAGTTGGAGAACAAGGCTATTAAGTGTATCTTTATCGGCTATGGTATCAATGTGAAAGGGTACAAACTTTGGTATCCAAAAGCTCAAAAGGTTCTATGTAGCAGAAGTGTGATCTTCAGAGAGATGAAACCTTCTACTATTGAGCTACAACCAAGGAAAGAGGAGAAACAAAATAAGGAGGAAAGAGGAGAAACAAAATAAGGAGGTAGGTTAGATTCCACCTACTCCGAAGAAAGAAGAACTACGTACTCTTGTTGGACCTGATGATGAGGAGAGCTCAAGTAGCTTTGAAAGTTCTAAAGAAGAAGGAGAACCTCAACCTCAGCCTTTGAGGAGGTCTACACGAGTTAGGCGGCAACTAAAAAGGTTTAGTTATTCATTATTGGATTCCAGTTGCATCTTTGCTTTAATTACTAACACTGGTGAGCCTAGGACAATTAGAGAGGCATTGGGTATGAGAAATTCAGATTCCTGGATGCAAGCCATCGATGAAGAAATGGTTTTTTTAAAGAAAAACAAGACTTGGGATCTGGTACCTTTGCCTGTTTGACGTAAACCTGTTGGTTGTAAATGGGTTTTCAAGAAAAAGTGTGGTTTTGATGGCAGTGTTGAGAAGTATAAGGCACGGTTGGTCGCAAAGGGGTTTTCTTACGTGGAGGGAATTGATTATGGGGAGATATTCTCTCCTGTAGCGAAGTTGACATCTATTTGGCTTTTGTTGTCACTTGCAACTGCATATGACTTAGAAGTGGAATAGATGGATGTGAAGACAAAAAAAATTCATGGTGATTTGGAGGAAGAGATTTACATGTCACAACCACAGCATTTCGTTGAGAAAGGTAAAGAAAACTTGGTTTGCAAACTGAAGAAGTCTCTTTATGGTTTGAAACAATTTCCTAGAATGTAGTATCAGAAGTTCGATACGTATGTGTTGTCAATGGGATTTCAGAGATCTAAATCTGACCATTATGTATACTTTAAAACCGATAATGATCGCATTCTCATTATTGTTCTATATGTAGATGATATGTTGTTTAATGGGAATGGTAAAAGTATGATTTCAGATTTGAAGTTTCAATTGTCAACACAGTTTGAGATGAAAGACCTAGGTGCAGCTAGGTACATTTTTGGGAATGGAAATCACAAGAGATAGAGCTAACAAAAAGCTTTCATTAAGCCAAAATAAGTATGTGAACTCGGTGTTGGAGAGATTCAACATGGTAGATTGCAGACAGTTAGTTGTTCATGTGATGCAAGGGTCAAAGCTTTTTGTGAATGATTGTCCAAAATCTCCTACTGAGATGGATGACATAACCAACGTACCATATGCGAGTGCAGTTGGAAGTCTGATGTATGCGATGGTATGTACAAGACCATACATTGCCCAAGCAATGGGAGTCCTTAGCCATTTTATGGCTAATCCTAGACGGATGCATGGGATGTGGCTAAGAGAGTTCAAATATTTACGAGTACTTTCGAGTATGCCTTGTGTTTTCATGGTTATCCTTCTGGACCTCAACATTCTGTGAGCATTCAAGGATATGTGGATTCGGATTGGGCAGGTGACAATGATAGCAGAAAATCCACCAGTTGTTACGTGTTTATGATGTTTGGTGGTGTTGTCAATTGGATGAGAAAGCGACAACTGTAGTCGCATCGTCCATGATAGAGGTAGAGTATATGGCAGCCACTCATTCTTATAAGGAAGCCATTTGGCTTAAGAGATTGTGTTCAAATATTGGTTTAGATGCAGGACAAATTACTGTTTGTTGCAACAGCCAAAGTACGATTTGCCTAGCAAAGAATCCTTCCTTTCATGCTAGGACAAAGCACATTGATGTACAATATCATTTTGTTCGTGATATGGTAGAGGATGAAAAGGTGAACTTGGAGAAGGTTGACACTTTGGTGAATGTTGCGGATGCATTGACAAAACTAGTGAGCATGGAGAAGTTCAAACGGTGTTCCAATTCCATGGGCCTTGGGACCTTGAGCAGATGATTCTGTATGACTTTCAATAGGTCTTCGACTAGTGGGAGAATGTTGGAATTAAGGTGTCTCAACCTTAGAGTCCTAATATTGATTTAATTGATGTATTATTGTATTAATTTGTATTATTTAATTACCTATGGCGTCATGTCACAAATTGGGACCCATTGGTTTGGTGGCATCCTCGTTGGAAGTGACTAGATGACACAATCATTCAAAGTGGACATAAGCATCCCACTTTGGAATCTATGACATATGACATATTCTATGACGCATCATAAGGCATCTTTGAATGTATGGGAGAAAGTTGGTGCCCAAGTTGGGTTATGCCAGGATGTAAGAGAATTGGCTATTTTTAGTCATTTATGACAAATTCTCTTACAGTTGTAAGTGTTGTCAACTATGACACCTATAAGATGTGTAAGGCATCTGTCATAAGCTATTTTTAGCATATTCTAGGGCCTAGGCACCCAAGCTTGAGGAAGGAATATTTGCATATTTGACAATTGTAAGGGGTGTAAGGGAATGTTGTACATGTGTCCAAATACATGTCTATAGCGTGGGATATTGTGCCATGTGGATTTGGATGCCCCTCTCCTTCTAGATGCTTCTTGAAACTTGTATCTCTCTATAAAATGTCATGTCCCCAAAATAGCAAAATTATAAAGACCAAGTGTTAAAATACAAATAAATTAATAAATAAAATAAATAGCAATATTAATATTAAAATATAAAATAAATGTGTATCATATCAATATAAAAATATAATAATAATATATAGGCAAATTATTGTTATTACATTCTATTATTAAATAACTTAATATCAAAAATAATAATAAAAAATAAATATTATAATCATTACACATCAAAGATTGTAATACATTAGAATAAAATAATAATAAGATATTAGCAAATTGTTTTATTATTATACTTTAATATTAAAATATGTTCAATAAAACATCAAAATAAAATAATAAAATAAATAGAAATCTGAAATATCATAATTATAGTAATAATATATTATTTTAAAAATAGATATTATTGTGATAATAAAGGCAGCAATTAAATCTAACAAAGGGATGTATTTTATGAAAAGTCACTTTTTTCACCAAACAATACATTCCCCCCATGAGTCACTTACCTTGAATGGTATAAATAGAAGGAAGGAAAATAAGGAAGGGGGAGAAAACATTGAGAAATACAATCTGCAATTTAGAACAGCAGCAACAATGATTGTTATGCATTGGAATATAGTCATTTAATATATATATATATATAATTTAATAGGCATGGAAGTATATATGCATAGATATAGATAAATTTTCTAATGAATAATATTCAATAAATAAAGAATATATATGAATAAGGAAAGAATAATTATATAAACATATATATATATATACTAATGGATATAAGTAAAAGAATAATTATGTATATGTATATAAAGTATATATATATAGATATAAATACATATACATGATTATGCAATAATGATACTTATAAGTAATGATGACTCTTTAATATAAACATAAATAAATTATATATTTATGAATTGTCCTCATCCTATGATCAATTTAGTATAAGGTTGAAGGAGGCGAGTAAGGAAACATGGAGAGATATAGCAACTCAGGTGATGTACTCACTTAGCAATAATATTTAGCATATTTTGAATATAAGAAATTGATATTGCTAATCTGATTATTGATATAATGCTTTCTTTAATCTTATCATAATGAGAATTATTCTAGGAAATGATGAACTTTGATAAATGAAAATATATTTGATTATAGGCATGAAATAAATCTTGGTTGAATGTAAATATAGCTGATCGTGTAAAGATTGTCTTCTTTGTGCTTGTAACCATATCAGGAAGGGAGAACCATGGTTTAAGTAGATTGTCTAAAAACCCCACTTTCAGCCCCTTAGGCCCTTGACTAGGGATTGGGTTATAGAAGGTTGGGGGTCCCACCTAGGCTTGTGCCCCTTAGGCCCTAGACAAGGGATTGGGCCTTGCAGCCCCTTAGGCCCTTGACTAGGGATTGGGCGAATAGGAGGTGGTAGACCTTAGGCTACTTAAGGATTCCATGATTCCTCTCCCCCTGATAAGATGAGTGTCTTCGAGGTGTTGCCATGAATGGAGTATGTAGGTACTAAGCCACTAGGCAAGAAGGATTGGGATGGACAACCTCTTGAAATTTATTTGAAGGCTTCAGGGCGGATCCACCCATGGCACTCCTCTTGCTTGTTAAATTGCATTTATGATTATGCTTATATTTTGGATATCTAGATATTAATGCTAACAAATATTTGTGTGTGTGGGAATGTTGTTAATATGGTGAATGCAGATTTCAAACCAAGATTACTTCATTAAAAAGAACATTCATTTGGAAAGAAGAAACCTTAAACCTAATCAAGAAGCAAATTCTAGGTCAAATTGGGTAAGGGACATTACATAAAATGAGTGCCTTGCATTGTAGAATGCATAGTTTGTTTGCAAGTAACGAAGTGTTGTTGGGTTAACTTTAGAACAAGTGTTTGT
The DNA here is from genome assembly GCA_007115665.2 of Sequoiadendron giganteum. NCBI lineage: Eukaryota > Viridiplantae > Streptophyta > Pinopsida > Cupressales > Cupressaceae > Sequoiadendron > Sequoiadendron giganteum. The sequence continues at coordinate 731,064,909 of CM021102.1, forward strand.
GACGAAGCACTTGTGTAGAAGCTTTGTACTTGGGATGTATTGTAACTCCTATTTGAAGTAATATAGAAGTACTATGCTTTTAGAGGGTGGGGTTTTTTACTTGAAAGGGTTTTCCCCATGTATATTTGGTCTATGCTGTTTTTTGCGTACTTGATGTTCTATTCCATTTATCCTATGTGTTTCTCATTATTGTAATAGAATAAGGTGTTAAAAGAAATTCTTTTGTAACTTTCCCCTACTTAGATTAGTGTAGGAAGTTGTTTCCGCTCACTCGACTTCCTTTCACTATGGGTATGAGTGATGCAAATTCTTGGATGAAAGCCATGGATGAAGAAATGGTTGCATTGAAGAAAAATGATACATGGGATCTGGTACCTTTGCCTGAAGGACAGAAACCCGTTGGATGTAAATGGATGTTCAAGAGAAAATCTAGTCCAAATGGTAGTGTTGAGAAGTATAAGGCACAGATGGTCGTTAAGGGGTATTCTCAAGTGGAGGGAATTGACTATTGTGAAATTTTCTCTCGTGTTGCAAAGCTGGCATCTATCTTATTCCTGTTATCACTTGCAGCAACGAATGATCTAGAAATGGAATAGATGGATGTGAAGACAGTGTTCCTTCATGGTGACTTGGAGGAAGAGATTTATATGTCACAGCCAAAGCATTTCGTGGTTAAAGGTGAAGAAAATCTAGTTTGCAAGTTGAAAAAGTCTTTGTATGGTCTGAAGCAGTCTCCTAGAATGTGGTACCAAAAGTTTGATACCTATGCGTTGTCATTGGGATTTCTAAGATCTAAATCTAACCATTGTGTGTATTACAAATCTGATAATGGTCATATTCTCATAATTGCACTGTACGTAGATAATATGTTATTTTTTGGGAATAGTAAAAGTTTGATTTCAAATTTGAAGTCTTAGTTGTTAGCATAGTTTGAGATGAAGGATCTAGGTGCAGAGAGGTATATTTTGGGGATGGATATCAAAAGACATGGAGCTAACAGAAAGCTTTCGTTAAGCCAAAGCAATTATGTGAATACTGTGTTGGAGAAGTTCAGCATGACAACTGGTATACAGTTAGTTGTTCTTGTAATGAAAGGGAAGAAGCTTTCTTTGGAGGATTGTCCAAAATCTCCTACTGAGATGGAGGACATGACCAAAGTATCATATGCGAGTGTTGTTGGCAGTCTTATGTATGCTATGGTCTGTATGAGTCCAGACATTGCCCAAGAAGTTGGAGTCCTTAGTCGGTTTATGGCTAATCCTGGACGCATACATTAAGATGCAATGAAGAAAGTGTTCAGATATTTGCAAGGTACTTCCAAGTTTTCCTTATATTTTCATGGTTATCCTAGTGAACCTCGACACTCAATGAGTATTCATGGATATGTGGATTCAAATTGGGCGTGTGATATTGATAGCAGAAGATCCACCAAGGGATATGTGTTCACAATGTATGGTGGTGCTATTAGTTGGATGAGTAAGCGGCAAGTTGTAGTTGTTTTGTCCACTATAGAAGCAGAGTACATGGCAACTACTCATACTTGTAAGGAAGCCATTTGGCTTAAGCATTTATGTTCTGATATTGGTTTTGATGCAGAGCAGATTACTATCTGTTGTACTTGTGACAGTCAGAGTGTCGTTTGCTTGGCAAGGAATCCTACTTTCCATGCAAGAACAAAGCGCATTAATGTTCAATTTCATTTTGTTCATGATATGGTGGAAGATGGAAAGGTGAAGTTGGAGAAGGTTGACACCCTAACAAATATTGCAGATGCATTGACAAAGCCAGTGAGCACAAAGAAGTTCAGATGGTGTTTCGAGTCTATGGGCCTCACGGTGAAATATTCTGAGCCAAATTTTTTTTTAATTTTCAATAACAGTATTACAAACCAATGCACCTGTTAAGGTTAGCAGCTAAACCAAAACGATGCTGAAGCAACTCTAACCAGAATGTACACCAGAATCCCGATGCGGGCAAGGTGTGAGCATTGGTCAGAGGATCTTAATCAAAATGCTTATGCAAGAACTCTAACCAAGATGCGCCGGCGAACAACGAGCATGTGGTCAGAGGATCCCTGAAATCTAATGTACTGAAAGCACACTCGACACCAAGTATGTGCTACTCAATCCAATACAGAAATGAGGCGACCATATGGCAGAGATAACAGAAATTACAATGCTTGAAAGAAATAACTATAATGCTGAAAGTACTCAACACCCAGGATGTGCTTTCTAACCCGGAGTGGGAAAGTAGCTACCATAGGGCGGAGATAAAGGAATGACAATAGCAAATACTGAAAGTAGAGTTGAGCATTACAAATTGATAAGCAAGATTATAAACTGCTGTCAGTACTACTGCCAGCTTACAAAATGTTAGACATTGCCTTGCTATCAATACGAATCAAAATGTAATAGAGCTGCAACAATATTTATAGAATTCCCTTCAATGAATAAGAAAGCTTTAATCAGAAACTGCACTTTTAAAGCCAACCTGATAATCTGATTTTTGACAGTCCAGATTTCCACGTGCACGAACAGTAGCCCTGAAACTCACAAAATTCATTCACAACTAGCTCCAAACTTAATCAAATCTCATAAGACGAATTGCATAATGATCCTAGTATGATGGCGACCAAATTAGAACACTGAAAGCTGATTAGAAACCCCTATTTAATTTATGCACGAAAATCAATGCAAGGGCAGATGGTACAGCCCAACAAGAAATTCGACCTCTCTTTAAAAATCCAAAGTTTTACTAAAAATTCCACAAACTAGAGGAAAGGGTCACCCCTACCAAACAAAGAGAAGTAGACAGTACCCAAAAGAATCTTTTTGATATTTTTTGACTTATGAATAAAAAGAACAACTGCTGTATTAAAATGCAATTTCCAGAATTCTCTAACATGCATAAATCTGAAACTAGAAAGCTACAAGCTGATTACAATGCACAAATCCCAATGCAAACTCACAACTACACTATTTCATCACTAGTTGCTGTGTTGCAAGCAAGAAGCAATGCCCGAGCTAGGAGGCCTTCATTCCTCGAAGCGATCCAATACCATTCTGGCAAAGTAACAATACTGTAGATAAAAGATACTGAAAAGAGAACCCAACGCTTCCTTTTACAATTTGCTGTTGACCTTCTCGAAACCCTAACCTTCTTTTTTCAGAGTCAAAACCCTAATCCCAAGAGATGGCGTCCCTTTCTTCAAATCTTCAAGTTGACTTCTTTTAATTAAATTCCTCACTTAAATAAAGGCGTCCCACTTAAGGCTTAATTTGACCTTAATAATTATAAAATAATCTTCAATGAAGGCGCCACCCTCAAAAAACCACTTTTCGAAACAACATGAAGTCAATAGACTAGGCCAAGGGGTAATATAATGTTATTTAACTGAAATGAACTTATCTCTCTGAAACTGCATCTTGAAGCCAAAAACTAAATAAACCAATTGAGACAACTGAAGAGGAAAGTCAACTGTGCTGAGACCAACAGGCCCACTACCCGCAATAGAATTTACTAAAAAATAGTAAATTCCTGAAGATGCTCAAAATGCCAAGAAGAACATACTACTACGAAGCTCTCTGAAAACCCAGAAAGAATCCGCCATTGAAACAACCAACCTTGAGCAAGAGCATCCTTCAAAATAGGAAACCCTAATTTTACCTTCCGACTAGCCTACGGGTCTCCGGAATAGGCCAACGGTCACTGAAAAGATCAAGCTCGAGAAGGGGACATTACACACGGCCTCTAGCAGTTAAATCCCGTTACTTTCATTGGCTCTTCAAAGGTGTTCGACAAGTGGAAGAATCTTGGGAAAAAAGAGTCTCAACCTTTGATTTTTCCATGGCTTTGATTTTTTCATAATATTAAATGTTGCTAATTTTCTCACTTTGTCTTGTGAGTTACAACTTCCAGTTTCTATTCGGATGAGGAGTCAAGTTGAAAAGTTGATTTTTACAAGTGGAATTGTGCATAAATGATTTTTTTATTTCCGTGTTGAATTTACATGAAATGTGAGTTTTCAAGGTGCAATTATTTGGTGTTATGTGTTTTTATTGTATCTTTGATGTTGTTTATCTTTACTCATTATGTGCATCTTCTCTATTGTAATTGAATAAGGGTTTGAAACTGTCAAAATTTGCACATTCTCTCCTTTGATAGATTAGTGTTGGAAACTTTTCTGTGTACCTGGCTTCCTTTCATAAAAAATTTATGAAACATTATCGCAGCTTCGACAAGTACTAAGATTCCCTCTTAACCACACATGGCTCACAATAACTTTTAGACCTACCATCATATGTTGGACTTGAAAGGGAGCATGTCCCTCTTTGAAAATCCCAAAAATAAATGACACACTAATCTTTCACTTCATGTGAAATGGATAACCTACGAACCATGTTGGGGAATCAAGAAATTCGTAAACTCATAAACTTTGTGAAAGCAAGAACCTCATGAGTTTTCTTGTTTCCTTCTTTAATCTTTCACATATTTGCTGATGTGGCACACAATATTGCACTTTTTACAAACTTAAGAACCATACTAGTCTTTCAAAGAATTTTGAAACCAATGAACTTTGTGACATTACAAACTTGGCGAATTTCATTTCTTTCTTTGTGACTTTGTTTTTTATCAAGGTATTGACTTGTGAACTTTGAAACCTCAAATACTTCTTCCTTTCCTCACAATTTCTTAGGGTTCACAAACATGTGAACTTCATGACATTTATAATTTTAGTTGTGTTTTTCTAAGTTGGTGAACTATTGAACTCCGCGATCTTGACTTGTTCCTTTGTCGAGGTTTTGGGAGATCGAGGTTTGGAAGGAAAAGGCTACATAGGAATAGAAACCCCAAACATATGACTTCAACAAGTAATATAAAGGAAATCGAAAAAGAGTTTGACTTTCAAGGGGAAGTGGAAAGTGGTACCCGATTATGGGTAAGGTCGAAAGTTCGATTGTGAAAGACACAATTTTTAAAAATAATGAGTCAAAAATAGCAAAATGGAGATGAATGGGAACACGTTCAAAGTGATGGATAGATCAAGAGGTTTGAAAGTTCATAAAAGGGGTATAGGACTTATCTTCTAGCAAGACTTTCAAACATCAAGGCTTAGAAAGGCAAAGGGAATGTAATTGGGGGATGGACAACTCTCCAACAATCCAATGCAAGCAGAACTTAGGGAGAAAATACATTTTTTTGGGAAATGCATACCAAGGATGACAAGTCCAACAAGGATGGTGGGATGCAAAAATTTGAAACACTGAAAAATAACAAATAGAGTATTAAAACATGTGGACGAGCAACTTCTTAGGATTGGTAGGGAGAGCATGCAAGTAAGAGCAACCTTGGAAGTCCAAACTCTTACGATTCATAAAATGATAAGGAAAATAAAGAATAGAGCTTGGACTTAGAGTTTTTCACAGGCCATTGCACCTTTTGACACTTAATGAAACCATTTAGAACTACTCAGATCAATGATCAATAAAGGGTGGCTAAGGTCAAATGCACAACATGGAAATAAAGAAAAACAAAGATGAGACACAACAAATTGGAGAGCCAACAGGTCATACCCCAACACTTAGAGACTTCAAGGACCATAGAGAGAGACATGGGGAAAGAGGAACATATACAAAATTGGACCAAGGAAGATGCGGCAATTAGGAAGTAGGTATTTTTGGTCAACAATAAAATTATTACAAATAGAGGACATGCCAACCCTTATTTAGAAGTTATCTAGACATGATTTAGATGAGAAAATGGTCAAGAGAACATGTTTTAATATTGCAAAAGTGGGAAAAAGGGTGTAATGTCCACATTTTGAAAAGAATTTATTTATGAGTATTTAGCTCAATTTCTGAGTTTTCTCGTAAACTTCTTGGAGTAGTTTGGTTAGTTAATAGTGAGTTTGGTTCTTGAAAATGAGCTTTGTATTCAATATGGATCATTGTGTCACTTTTAAAAGTGATTTCCGACTTTTGGTGGTTTCTCCAAACTTCTTGGAGAAGTAATCTATTTTTAGAAAGTCAATCAGCTCGTTCTGATTTTCATTCCACATCTTGAATATCACAATGGTATGATCAAAATTTGATTCCAATATCGTTTCAATGATTTCAACAACTTGGGTTAATTATTGAGCTATCAATAAAATGTTCACTTAAGTTGTCTAATGTTGAAAAATAATAAAATGACAACTTAGTGTAACAACTCATTGGAAAGGTGTTAATTTGTGTTTTATGTTGGATGCCTACGTTTGGGGGTCTTTTCTCATGAAAAGTAATATTAATTTTCCTAAAAGGTCTTTATGAGGAAAAATAGAATTATTATATTTTTAAATTGAATATTTCCCTCTAGAAAGCTATATAAAGAGGGAAAACAAATGGACGAATATGATATTGTTATGCTAGTAGAACAAACTTTGAATTCTTTCAAAACTTGTGAGAATGAAAATATTCTCAAGATTGCTAGTTTCAGAAATGAAAACCGCCCTAGCTAGTTGGTGTGATTCCATCCAAAAATCATCATTGATATTCAAATTGAGTTTCCGATTTTGGATCAAGGTATGAAGATCTTTCAAATATTTTGAAACATTGGTTTAGGTGTGATTTCCAATTGAGTTTTTAGAGATTTTATGACGTGATTTTGGCGATTTCTATCATACTTTGTCGAACCTTTCGTTGCTTGCCAAACTTCTTTGGATTGCCTTCCGGTGTTTTTAGAGTGACTTTCATTGCAGTCTCAAAGTTAAAACCACAATCCCATATGAAATTCTTTTAGCTGAAACGGGGACTTTCCCGCTGGAAGCTTCGGCGTTAACGCGGTTGATAAGCTATTTAAAGAAGGTTGAAAACATGGATAACCACCATTGGCCTAAAGCAGTTATGAAGGAGACACTGGATCGTAGGAAGAAAACTTGGATGAAACAGAACCACAAGTGGATGAACAAGTGGGGCATTAGCTTACAAGAGTGTCCTAGCACCAACAGTGAAATAAAAAGTTATGTGAATGAAAAATTTAGAACTGCCATGTGGACAAATCAGATTGGGAGAAAAAACACATACTACATCAAAGAGTTTAACCTGACGAAGGATAACGGGGAAAAAACTTATCTAGGTGCAGCTATTAAAGGGAAGGCGAGAATATTAATGGCACAATTGAGGACGAGATCGCATCACCTTAGGTGTGAAACCGGTAGGTGGAAGATACCCAAGGAAACTTGGGAAGAAAGAATTTGTATTTTTTGCAACAACGGGGTTGTGGAAACGGAATGGCACTTCATCATGGAATGCAGTACGTATGAGGACATTTGTACTCAGCATGGTAATAGTTTGAAAGTGGACAATATACACCAGCTATTTGTGGAAGATAAGATTAATCAGGCGGCTAGCCTTCTAGTCAAAATTTATAGTAGGAGATCCGACTTGGAAAAGAGCATGAAGACAAATTAGACCTGTTGTTTCTCGGTCCCATAGACTGTTTAGTCTCGTGGACGTCATTGAAATCTTTCATTCATTCATTGCTACAACTTGCCTTACTACTGGTCAATCAGATCTGAAAGTAAGTTCGAATGAAATGAGAAGCCATACCCTATGCTAGTTGTGGCGTGGAAAGGGGAGAGTGATTTCTTTTCCCATGCGATGCACTTTGGGATGATTTTCTTGGTTGTTTTAAGGCGCCTTGGTCTCATTTGAAGATTGTCGAACTTTCCAAGGTGGAGAATCAGCTGTGTTGTGAGATTAGTGTCTTCTTTGAGTGCTGAACCTGTTATTCCAGCGCCTTACAATTTATCATCAGCTTCCTCCTTCATGGTATCTTGCTGTTCGATTGCAGTGCTGATTAGTACTAGAAAATTAGTACACTCTGAGGTTTAACAGCAGATTTTTATATCAGCGCTAGATATTAGCAGTTTTCTATTCATAATTGGTAATTTTTGAACATGCCATACTTGTTGCACAAGTGCTTTCAGACCTACACAAGTCTGAAATAAGTTATTACATTTATATATTCTTCTTCTAAGTCACGGGCAGATGAGATGTGTTTGGTGTGCTTCTACTTTGTATCACCTGTGCATTACGAGCATGCTTTAAATTCTTTGACAAGCAAATAGCAGTAGAGAAGTGTTATCGGACCTCTATCAACTATATATTTCAACAAGCATTAAGGTATACAGTTGTTGCATCCCAAGTTGGGTGGGTTTGTTAATGTTATTTGACACTATTGTGGGGAGTTAGAGCAGTTGGTTTATATTCAGCAATTATCAGTATAATGTTCGAACATTATAATGCAAATGTTTGAACATTATAAAAAATCGGATGGTCATATAGCCAAAAGATATCTATCTCACACATTCTAAATTCTAACATTGGATGGTAGTACCATCAATGAGATTGTTTTAGTTTAATGTTGTAACTTATTCTATTGAACAAGTGGTAATATTATAATTGTTCTCATTGAATAAGTCGTAGAAGATTTTTTTTTCATCTTTTCCAATTAAATAGTTGGATGTGCCCTTGTAATTCTTGTTGAAAAATGCATGTTTTCTTCTTTCAATACAGCATGTGCATCCCACTGAAAGTGGTGTCAGTTGGCTTGTCACTCAATGCTTTCCTTTCAGCCGCTTGCTTTAATTTAGTTTAAATCCTAAACATTGTATGCTCTCACCTTTCCCACTCCAGAATGTGGGTGAACAAAAAGTAGAAAGGAAGTTGATTGTATCTCATTCCAATTTGCTGTTTTTTTTTAAATATAGGATAATTATTACAAAGGGAAACATGTCAAACAATAATTGTCTCAAATACAATTTATTGCAGTCTCTAGTTATATAGAAGGGTCTTCTAACAATGAGGTTGAGGAGGACATCAAACTACAGGAAGGCTCACATCTCCATCCATACATTAGAAAATATTTCTTATCCACAATAACTACGAATAATTGATTAAATCAAGCATCAAAGAAATATTATTCTAATTGATGCTGGTAGAACAAATAAGTCTATCAATCAAAAAATTGTCAAACAATTTCGTTATTGTCTATTTTAAGAATAGTTTCCAAATTATGGTGGGTAATTAGAATTCTATATCTTATAGTGGTAAATGTCACAATGATACTCATAATGAGGCCTATCAACAACATTACCACAAGAATCATCAACTTACCTAAATTCTTTAACTTACTTTCAATATCTATTCCTTCAAACCATTTATTTTCCTATCTCCTAAATCTTCTAGTCATCCACATCATTCTTTGTAAATTTCATTTCCTTCAAGTAACCAATTTATTTTTTGGTACCAATGATACTTTAATCCAAATTTATCATCCATTTAAGAAATAGATTTACTTTCTTCTTCTAAATTACTTCATTCTTCATATCTTCAACCAAAAACAATTATTACACTATTTCCAACAACACAAATTACTTTACCTCAAATAACATTATCAATTATTACATGGGGAGAGATCTTAAGATATTTTGCACAATTATTGCATCCTCAACCTCTTCTCCAAAACCACAGATAGTATTGATGATTTTATCCACATGAAGTATACAAGCAACAATATTTTCTTTGTCCATATTCAAACTCTCAAATTGCCTCCTGTGGGTTTGAAGCTTGGCCTTCTTAACCTTGTCATCTCCTTCATATATATTTTTCAACTTATCCCATATGTCCTTAGCCAATTTGCAGTGCATAACCTTCACAAACTATGATTCAGATAATCCACATAAAATTGTATTCTTAGCTTTGGCACTATTCTCACTTGCCCTCTTTTTGGCTTGATCCATTGTTTGAGTTGTAGGAGTATAACCAACTTAAACGGATTGCCAAATGTCATATCCTAAAGCATTCAAACAAGTCTCCATCCTTATGCTCTAAAAGGCATAATTTGATCCATCAAATAGTGGTTCCCTACTTAAGGAAAAAACCAAATCCTTCGACCATGTGTGCTTCCAAGATCTGCCTTCAAGAGGTTAAGCTAACTCCGAAGGAAACCACTTTGATAACAATTGATGAAACATACACTTACACTAAGAAGGGAAGTGAACCAGTATAGATCTAAACTTTACTTTTCATAACTTAAATAATCACAAAATTATTACTTCAAAACTTAATCATCCATAGCAAAACCATGCATGCAAGATCTAGCAATTAAGCACACACATAAGAGACACAATTTACATGGAAACCCTTATGGGAGAAAACCATGGCAAAATATTGCTTGTATTAATCTTCTTATAAATTTTGTAAGCACCAACTGACTAGAGTCTCCAATCCCCACCATTGAGCACAACCCACCAAGAGACACCAATCTCTCCCAATGAGGGGCTCCAACCCCTCGATCTCCTCAAATATGAGGCTCCAACCTCCACAAGAACAATATAGTAATTTTATTTGTAACTTCTTAGATCTACCCTCTCAACTACTTACAAATATGCCATACATCAACTCATTAATCTATAATATAGTCTTCAATAATTTTGCTCATAAACAAAGCCATGACCTTGCTTTTATTTTTCTTTTGTTCTCACAAAATGGCTGCTATAAATCTGTTCACATGTCTCATAGACCTGCTCAAATGGCTTTTTAATTTCATCTCTCCATGTAAATAATATTCCTTGAAATTGATTGCCTTTGAATCCTTTCACATCCTTTTATTTATGAATGCCTTTAAGACTCTTCACCCAAGAGGGGTGACTCTCCAAATGGGGTCGGCCTATCATTGTTTAATAATATCTAAATTTATTTTAGTTTTAATTTCAATTGCCAGTGTGGGTGCACCTGTCTAGGGGGTTGTCCCACTTTGGAAGGCCCTCAAAATATTTATTTAATTTAAATTGCATATCCTCATGTTTGGGGCGACACCAAGACAGAGTTGTCCCAATTTTGATATTATTTTTAATTTATTTAACACCACTTCAAAAGGACGCTAGATATGGATCGAACTTTGACATCAAAGAAAATAATATTTCCAACTATCTTCGCCTTTGTCATTGACGATAACCCTATAAAGAGATAATCTTAAAATACAACAAGACCATACTTCTCTAACTAAAATTCTCCCCCTGACTAAGATGCTTCCCCTTACTCTACTTCTCCCCCTTTGAAATCAATGGAAAAGATATCATGAGGATAAAAGATAATGCAATGAGTAGCTCCCCTTGAACATATGCATCTTTTGACGAACTTAGTGACTCAATGAGAGTGATAGCAGTCCCAATTTCTCGCTTAGGTACTCAAAAGTCTCTTTTGGTAGTGGCTTTATAAAAATGTCTTACAATTTGTTGCTTTCTAGCAACATACTCCAACTTCACTTGTTGATCAACCACTTTCTCTCTTAGGAAATAATATTTGATTGAAATCTAAGTTACCGGATTCGTACCCGGAGGCCTCGAACCCGGTTCGGGTTCGAACCCAGTACGGGTTTGCCTACGGGTACGCCCTGGGTACGCACAGGGTGCGTGCCCATGCCTGTGGGTTCTCCCGGGTTCGCGCAAGAGAACCCACAAGCATGGGCACGCACCCTGTGCGTACCCAGGGCGCACCCAACTGTTTGGTGCGTGGACCCGAAGGTACCAAGCACGTACCCGGGCGTACCTTCAAGAACCCACGGCCCAGTTTTCATAAAGTTCGCCCAAACTTAAACAAAAAGCATTTTTTTAAATTTAATTTTGTTTCCTAACCCTAATCCGGCCCAATATGAGGCCTTTCAACACTAAAACATTTCATTTCTACTTCTCATTTTGCTCTCACCATATTTTCTCTACATCTTGGCATTTTGAAGGGAGGTGATTGTATTCGAAGGAGATCGATTGTGGAGTGCCAAATAGCTTCTACAAAGGAGATTTAAGTGTTTAAGGTATGCATTTAAACCCTATTCTTTGATCTTTTGAACTATTTTTTCAAGTTTCTTAGTTTTTGATGGATTTTTTCAAGTTTGTGAAGAATTTTTTCAAATTTATTTATTTTTTTTCATTTTTTTTATAGATTGCAACAATGGCCAGTAGTCAAAGTTCAGTGGGTGGGGAGGGAAGTCAAAAGTTCAAAATTGAGAAAGGATCTCCTTTATGGGCACATACCACAAGAATTTCACAAATTCCTGGAGGTGGGGGTTTTGTTTGGAAGTGTAATTTATGCAATGCACAATATAATAGCTCCTATTACCGAGTGAAACTTCATTTTATGGGCCCTAGTGGCAAAGGGATTAATATGTGTGGGCCCAAATAAGAAGGGGTTGTCTTCTGTACAAATAGCAGAATTTATAAAAGAACAAGAAGATGCTGACAAATCAATTGCAAAAGGAAAAGAAAGTAGTTATTCTTCCGGAAAGAAAAAAACACCAACATTACCCTCTCAAGCAGTTAGGGCCTCCAGACATCCCTTCTTGCCTATGCCCTCTACGGAAGAGGAAGATGAAGATGAACAACAAATCACCACCCGCAAGAGAGGTCCATTGGAGAGGGCATTTAAAATGGAGGCAAGAGATATTGCTGAAGAAAAAATTGCACGTTGCCTCTATGCCAATGGTCTTCCATTCAACTTGGTGAGATCACCATATTGGCGGGACATGGTGTCAGCAATAAATAGTGCACCTCCTGGTTTCACAAGTCCTGGGTTTGAAAAGGTGCGTACCACCTTATTGCAAAGAGAGAAAAAATCTTTAGAGGCCCAACTAAAACCAATTAAAGATTCTTGGATTGAAATAGGTGTATCTATTGTTTCCGATGGATGGAAAGATTGCAAAAACCGTCCATTGATCAATGTTATTGCAGTGTCCCCCAAGGGGGCAATGTTTTTGAAGGCAGTTGACTGTGAAGGGGAAGTGAAAGATGCAGAGTTCATTTCCAGGATTCTCATTGACTCCATAGAGATGGTGGGTGATGAAAATGTTGTCCAAGTAATTACGGACAATGCAAAAGTTTGCAGGGCTGCAGGTGCTTTGGTAGAGGCTAGATATGAGCACATCTTTTGGACACCTTGCACCGTACACTCCCTCGATTTGGTGATGCAAGCAATTGAAAACCAAATAGAGTGGGTGAAAGAAATATACCAGGAGGCCGAGGAGATCCAGATGTTTGTGACAAACCACCATATGTCACAAGCAATTTTCAGAATTTTTTCAACATTGGAATTGTTGAAGGTAAATTTAATTTATTATTAATTTAGTTTCATTTATGTCATGTTTTACATAATTGAATAATTTTTTTTTTAACTTATTTAGACTAATTTAGTTATTTACATGTTCTTAGGTTGCTGAGACCCGATTTGCATCTCACACAATTGTTCTGAGGCGACTTGTGAAGGTGAAAGAGGCATTGAGTCAAATGGTTATTAGCAACCAATGGGCTATATGGAAGCAATCAAATTCAGAGAGGGCCCAAAAGGTCAAGGCATTGATCTTGGATGACAATTGGTGGGATCGTGTGAATTATGTATTGGAGATGACCGAACCTATCATGTCTATAATTCGGTTTGCTGATACAGATGAACCATGCTTGGAGGATGTCTATGATAGCATGGACACAATGTTGGAGAAAATAAAAATTGAAATACAAAAGAGAGAGAATGATCCTGAAGACACCCTTTACAAAAGGGTGGAAGCAATCGTTCTTTATCGTTGGAACAAGATGACAACACCATTGCACCTCCTTGCATATGCCCTATCTCCAAGGTACTATACTAGAGAAGTACTTTCTATCCCAGGGAGAATACCGCTATATAGAGATCTTGAAGTTGCTAGAGGGTATAAGAGTGCATTTAAGAGACTCTTCAGTGATCCAGAAATGGAGACAAGTGTTCTGAAAGAATTTGGAATGTTTATCATAGGAAAAAATCTTAGCCCTTCTGTTGCCAAAGACCAATACAAAATGGATGCTATTACATGGTGGTACCTCCATGGTCAAGTTTATATGTACCTCCAACCTCTTGCAATCAAGATCCTCTCACAAGTTTGTTTTTTTTTTTTGCCACTTGTATTGTAGAATTTAACACTTAACGTTCTTGAATTTATCTTGCATTTTTTATTTTTTATTTTGTTGGTTTTCTCTCTAGGTTGCAAGCTCTTCTGCTGCTGAACGGAATTGGAGTACATACTCCTTTATCCACTCAGTGAAGCGTAACCGGTTGGCTGCAAAAAGAGCTGAAGACTTGGTGTATATTCATTGCAATTTGCGTCTTCTGTCACGTAAGGAACCTCAATACAAGCAGGGGGCAGCAAAGCTTTGGGATGTAGCACCCGAGTCTGCTGACTTGGATGCAACCATTCAAGATCTTGCTAGAGCCACTATGGATGATGTGGATGATAATGATGATCATGACATGCATGGTGCTGGAAGTGGAAGCGGAACCGCTTTGGGTTCAAATGATGATGATCTTGAAGTTGAAGCCACTGAAAATCCAAATCACGATGACTTTTTTGATAATCCTTTTGATGATTGATGAACATTGAAATTGAATCATGTCAACTTTCATGAACTACATTTTGTAATTTAGTAATACTGTAATTGTGATGATTTCCATAATTGATATGGCGTATTTGAATATTTTTCAACTATCAATTGACATTTAATATTTATCTTTGGCATTTGGCATTGATCAATGATCAAGTATCATACTATGAAATGATTTAGTTTTACAATTTTGTATATTTCTCTTTTTTTTTGTATATATAATACATATATATATACACGTACCGATACGTACCCAAACCCCTAAAAAAAATTTTCACGTACCCACGTACCAGGTTCTCGTACCCGAACCCATCCCCGAACCCGAACCAGTAACTTAGATTGAAATGTTTTTCGTTCTAGAGTGCATGATGGGATTCTTTGAATGTTCATTGTGCTTATATAATCACAAAATATGGAAATAGGGTGGTCATACTCAATTTTGATGTCCTTCAAGGTTTGCTTCATCCAAATGACTTGAGTGCAACAAGAAGCTGTTGCAATATATTTTGCTTCTAATATGGACAAAGAAACTGACTCTTGTTTCTTACTTAACCATGATAGACGATTGTGGACAAGAAAGAATGCACCTCCACTTGTGCTCTTCTATAACCAATACTTTCGGCCCAATATGCATCCAAGTATGTTGTGAGGGTGAAGTCTCCACCTCTTGGGTACCACATCCCAAAATCCATCGTTCCCTTTAGATTCTTGAATATTCTCTTTACTGCTTGCACATGAGTTTATTTTGGTGTTGCCTAAACTGTGCCACCAAACCAACTGCTTGCATAATATTAGGTCTTATTGTTGTCACATATAACAAACTTCCAATCATGGACATGTATAGAGTTTGGTTTTCCACAAGAGATTCATCATCCTTGCTCATTTTGCATTCTATAACCATGGGAGTACTCACTGGATTGTAGTCCTCCATATTAAATTTCTTCAACATTTATTTACTGTACTTGGTTTGTGAGATGAATATCTCCTTATTTGATTGGGAATTTACAACCCATGAAAGAAAGACAACTCACCAACCATAGACATTTCAAACTCCTTTTGCATCTTCATTGCAAACTCCTAGCACATCTCATCATTGCTACCTCTAAAAATAATGTCATCCACATAAACTATAACAATCAACTGATGGTCACCATTAGTTTAAATGTATAGATTTTTGTCAACAATACCCTTTTTGAAGCCCTGTTATTGTAGATACTTATCCAATATTGAGTACCAAGCCCTAGGGCTTGTTTCAACCCATAAAGTGCCTTCTTTAGTCTGCATACGTAGTCCTCATTATCTGATAGGAGATACCCTTCTAGCTGCTCAATATACACTTCCTCCTCCAAGTTTCCATTAAGAAAAGTTGACTTGACATTCATTCGATAGACTTTAAAAATTTTGAAACAAGAAAATGCTAAGAACATCCTTATAGCCTCCATACGAGAAACAGGGGCAACAGTTTCTTCAAAATCAATTCCTTCGACTTGCGTATATCCCTTGAATACTAAGCTTGCCTTGTTCCTCACAACTTGGCCATTCTCATTCAACTTGTTCTTAAATACCCACTTATTGCCAATCACATTCTTGTCCTTAGGTCTTAAAACAAGTTCCCAAGTCCCATTTTTCTCTATTTGATCTTAATTCTTCTTCCATAGCTTTTACCCAGTACTTGTCTTCTTGAGCTTCTTCGAAATTCTTAGGTTCCACCTTAGATAGAAAGCACAAGTTTGCATGTTCAGATGCACTAACTACTCTCCTCGTTTCAATTTTTGTATCTTTGTCACCAGCAATTAGATTTTTCAGTTGATTCTTTTGAACAAATTTGGATGGAGTCTTGGCTAGTGCTCTTGATAGATTTTTTAAGATTTCTTTGTCCAATTTCTCCAGTTTCAACTTCTTCCTCTATTTCTTTAACACTATCTTCTTGATGATCAAATTCTTGTCCTATTTCCTCTTGATTCCTTTCTTCATCAACTCTCCCATTTGCACTTTCAATCATTTTCTACAATATTTAGTTATAGCATCTATATACATTTCTTCTCATAGAATATCCAAGGAAGATACCCTCATCACATCTAGAATTAAACTTTCATAAGTCTTTTTTATCTCATCTGATATAGAATTTTCTTCTAAACACTTTAAAATACTTCATTGATGTAGGCCTTCCCTTCCAATGTTTGTATGGTGTTTTGTTATTGTTCGCCCTGATTTGTGTTCGATTTAGAATGTAGGCTACCATATACACCGCTTCTCTCCAAAAGTTGTCGGTAAGATTAGACTCATTCAACATTGATCTTGCCATTCCTTGGCCTATCTTATTTTCCTCTCAACAACTCTATTTTGTTGTGGAGTTCTTGCAAGTGAATATTGTCTTCTTGTGTTATTCACAAAATTCTTCAAACTCATTTGAGGGGAATTCTCCTCCTCTGCTATATCTTAGGCATGTGATTCTCAAACTAGTTTCATTCTCTACTAAAGCTTTATATATCTCAAACTTCTCAAGAGTTTCCAATCTTTCTTTAGGAAGGCAATCCAAGTCATCATAGAATAATCATCTATTAAAAACATGAAGTAGTTCTCACCTTGTAAGCTTTTTGTCCTTGTTAGCTAACATAAGTCAATATGTACCAATTCTAAAAGCTTCAATGTAGAGTACTCCTTTGACTTCAAACTCGACCTTGTTTTCTTTTCATGCTGGAACTATTCGCAAATCATATTAAATGGCTTTGTTATCCTTGGAATGTCCCTTACAACTTCCTTATGGCTAATCTTCACAATGGTATGAATGTTTACATGTTACATTCTTTTGTGCCTGTTGGCGTTTCAATTAGCACCTCCGGAGTGCTTATTGGAAACGGACAACTATTGCAAGTGTGTTAGTACTGCTCTTCGGATTATAGAGAGGAAGATCTCTCTTTGTTGATGTTCCATGTAAAAAAGGCGTACTCAGGTTCCTATCTTTTTTACTCAACGGCAGGACACAAGGGTGCATAAACACAATGCGTCGTAGCTAAGTTTTTCTCTGGTTTCCACAGATCTTAACTATGACTAACTAGCTTCTAGACTATCCTACCTCCTCAAGATAAACAAAGCATGAGGGCATAGGAGCGAAATGGATGGGTGGGATCACTTGAATCCTCCGTCTCCGTAGAACATGGTCGAGGCTCTGAACTCTCAGATATACGGTTGGGATAAGGTCTTAAGCAAGTGAACACTCTTTACGATAGACTGAATCAGAGACTTGACAAGGAGGAGGAACCCCTATCTGAGGTATAGGCTTGGAAACAGCTTACTGGAAACAACAAGGTACGATGATTTGGCTAACTAGATTCTCGAGGAGGTGATGACACCTGTCCAGAGTGTAGGCTGAAAGATAATTCATTAAACAACATCAAACGATAGTAATCGATAACAAAATATCCAAGGAGGAGGAACCCCTATCCGAGGAGGAGATTGAAACAATACACTATTGGGAACAAAGACGTTGAAACAACTCAAATATTTAGATCAAACAAGCATGCGCCATCTGATTTTCTTCTTCAAGCTTCTTCAAAGAATTACAAAGGTTGGGACAGCAAAGGCACGAAATCATGCACAATTATGATCAACCAACAAACTCTCATCCAAGAGTGAACAGATACAAACAAGCGAACTCTGGCAACAATGGCGCAGCAATTTTGCCTAGAAAATAAAAGTTAAACAAATAATGATTCCAAGGCTCTTATTTATAGAAACTCAAAGGAGTAGGCAACCTTAAAATCTCCTTGAGTTCACAATCGGTTCTTGCCAATCAACAAGATTTATTCCTATGTCTAAAAGTAGGTGAGCAAGCAGTTAACTAGAAATCTACTTCAGTTAACTGAAACTAAACAAAAGTCAAAATAGAAGTCTACCTCAGTTGACTGACACCTAACTAAAAGTGAACTTAAATTACAAATGTGTCTCCAAAATAGGCATCCACCTTTAAAGGAGATCTAAGATCCACAAATCGTGGGAGTCAATTAGACATCCTTGATTAGTGGGATCTGACATGCATGATTTGTGGAGATCTGGAGTCAACTTGGAAAGGGTCATCAAGTTGACTTCAGTCGTAGTTATTTCTATTTTGGAGGGTAGCACATCCTTCTCTAGGTGCTTTACACCTCTTCACCACTGGTCAACAATGTCCCTATCCAGTCGTTGACTTCTTCAGCTCCCGGGCAATTAATGCTTCTCAAGATGATGGCGTGACGTCTCAGCATCTCTTCGCCTGTCACAAGTTGTTGCCGATAGTTTATGCATTTGGCAACTACTTCATCTAACTAGATAGACATGGCTGCAACTTTGGCTAACTTGCAACCATTGGGATCCTCAAGGAACGAACCACGAATGACGTCTTGAAACTGTCTCTGCACCGTTCCTAGCTCAATGTATTCTCCTCCCTCATGCTGATATTCTACTTGAGGGAAGGATATTACCAATGTTCTTGCGAAGTTAATAATATTTGCGACAATATGCCTGTAATCAATCAACTCCACTGAATTGGCATCGTAGGCTTTCACCTTGTATGCCAAGTGTTCCTTCCAATCAAATAGATGGCATTTGTTTTCCGTTTTGTAACTGATTGATATGTTAGTTGTAGATCAGCAACTGTCGCTTCATCTCCTGGCCTCCTTTCTACTGCCTTCAAGTCTGACTGTTGGATCTCTACTCAAAGTCCATTTGCTCTATCTCTCAACTGGTATGCTTCTGCCAATACACACCGTCCTCTGACAACGAACTCATCCACTTGACTTCTCAAGTGTTTGTCGTACGTGATCAACTGATCATGGTTTCTCTCTGCTGGGAGGTCTAGCAACTCTTGAGGCAAAGCCGAGGAGTTGGAAGTGTCGTGCATTAAGCTTGAAATGTACATTCTTAACTGTCAGTTTTCAACCTTTTAAGGCTGCTTTATCTTGTCTGTCCTTGGTCATCCTCTCTTGGATGCTCGTTGAGGCAATTCCGAGAAGGTCTGCCTCCACCTGACGACTGGTCTTTCCAAGATTCACCTTTGATAGCGTGAAGTCTTCAACCCTTACATTATATATGTCTTTGTCCTCAAGTGGGGCAGCAGTCTCTATGATGACCTCGTTCTCTGCATTCCTCTCTACATGTGTTTGCTTCTTCAACTTCTTTGTCAGCATGTCTTGAGGGACATGGTCGAACTCTAAGAAATCAAGCTGATAGAAGTCCTTTCTCTCTTCCTTCTGAGGGAACTCTCAAGCCAGATAGAATCTTGACTAGCTTCACTAGAAGGAAGAACATGGGCCCCCTAAATGCTAGATGAATGAGACTATGTTGTGGCGATGTCTTGTGGTGGAGAGTTCAAGTCAATAGGACTTTGCGACCTCTGTGATGGCGGTGAAGTGGGTGGCTTTGTTTCTATTACAGGCACCGTTTCTGCTGCAACTGCTTCTGCAATGGGTTCCATCTCTGCTGTGATTATTTCAATCATCGGGTCTAGTTCAGCTGCAGCTATTTCAACTATCTTAGGTAAATTGGTTGTTGTCTCCACCTATACCTCTTGCTGATTTGTACCAGCAATTCCTTTTCTTCCCCACGTGCTCCCTGGCATCCGCATTCCTTCGAGAAGGATGCTCATCTTCTTTTGTCTAGGTCTCTTCCTGGACGTGGAAAGTAGTGTAGACTGAACCGTTGGCAGCTCTGATTGGGGAAGTACTACCTTCCTTGTCCTCTTGTTGTCAAGGTAGAGTCGACTGTGTCTGACTACTCTACCTGTTCTTTCCTCTATAGATGTACTCTCTTTTGCGTACCAATCCACTGTGCTGAATGGTTGTGCATCCACCTGATCCATGAAGAAGGAAGGAAGAATGACTTCTTCTTCGTCCTCAGATAAGCCCTCGATGTCCTTTGACATAAAATCTGCAATTTGCAAGAGCTTGAACTTGCTATAATTCCTTCTTCGCACCTTGAACTCATCATCACAGTTGACCCAATAATCTTGTATGGAAGATTCATGTGATGAGCGTTGCTCAAGATGTGTTGCAAAGAGTCCTCTTGGATCGTATGATGACCTCCTCTCAATGAGGTACTTGAGATTAAATCTCATTGTTTCCTGGCTCATCAACCTAGCATCGGTTGTCGTCTTGCATCTATAGAGTCCCATCTGAATGGGAAAGTTTGCAGCTGAATTCTTCTTTTGGCGAAGGTAAGAGTGAACCTCGACCAACTGCCTTAGGAATTCCATGAGCACTACCTTATCTAAAGGGTAGCATGGCATCATGGCGGGGTGTCCATTGTAGCCATACACGCGTATGTAGGTGAAAGTGGGGAATTGGATAAACCAATCCGCCCAATCCACCATTGCCACCTTGGTTGTTGGTGATATACGTACATGCATCTCATGGTCTAGCTCGCACACAGTGTGCATGGTGAAGAGATCATTTATCTTCTTGAAGTGTCTTTCCGATTGAGTAAACTCAAGGCAAGGAAAGTATTCCTGGAACTTTTACACACCCAAGGTTCCCACAGTGTTTAGTATTCTGAATTCGTATTGGAAGGCAATCAGGTATACCAGGTAGGAACACATGTGGAAACTATGCTCTTCTAGAAACTTGGTAAATTGTTGGTGGAGCGTGTCACTAATCAGAGAGGCCCAATCGTAATGTTCTTTCTTGCTGATGATTTTACCAAAGATATAGACCATCCACAATTGGAAGTGATTTCCTCTTCCTGTCCAGTGACTCTGTTGAGTAGAGTGATTAACACTGCGTACTCATCTTTGAACTCTCCTCGCCCAACCAATTTGGGCATGCTGGCTTTCTTCACTTTTAACCAATGTTCGGTCATTATCAATGAACACTTGTCTTTTGAAGCCTCGAATGCCTTTCCGCATTCCGTCATAGATATGACCTTACTGGTAAGGCATGGTGGAATTGCAAAACATGTCTCTATGTCCTTCAGCTTCAAACTGCAAATCACTTTTCCATCCACTGACAGGATTTCTCTCGTGGTAGGGTTGTAATGCTTGATGCAAGCCATTACAAGTTCTATACTCTATAAAGTGATAGGGATGGATGCAGCTTGGAACAAGCCGGATTCTTCAATGTTCTACAATGTAATTTGGTTCATGCCCTCCAAGTCCTCAGAATTGACTTCTAGGTTTTTCTTCCATAAGTCTGTGTCAATCATTTTCAGATAATCGTGGTACAAGACCGTCTTGGTCTTGTATTGTACCTGGGAGTACTGCATTCTGAAAGACTTGAAGATCGACTGTGCACTTGACCTTGTTCTGACACTTTCCGAAAACCCTTAAAAATAGCACCTGCCAAGAAGTATTTTTCCGGGAAAAATTTGGCACGTGGTTTTTGTTCATGCTTGAAAGCTTAACAGACCCAGTTCCTTGGATTTTTGATTTGGAGATTTTTTCGGAAAGATCCCTAAAACTAGGGGCAGCAAGTTTACTGATTTTGGCAAATCTGAAAAGATGGGTTTCATTGGAAAATTGTGCTGATCATACCCAGTTGGTCAGATCTGAGGTGGTCTGTCTTTTCTTATGACATGCAAAAAAATTTAGACAAAAATAGAGGAAGTAGACAAATGGTGGATTGGAAGTTATGATCTGCCTCTTTGCAAAAAACTGCCTCTGGAATCAACCTCGGAGAAGAAAACCTTTACTGCCACTGATCTTCAAAAATATCAAAGATTCGTTCAAAACCTCTGCCAGATCTTGAAAATATGTTCTTGGGAGCAATTTGTTGTTTTATCCTTCAAACTACAAAAGAATAAATGAGAATGGGACGCCTAGCATGAATATATGGTGATTCAAGTTGAGATCCACCAAGTATGTGTGCCAACTCATGATTTAGGCTTGATTTGGAGTTCAAAAAGGTGATTTCCACTGATTGTGGAGTGTTTGGCATCTTTTTTCCTCCAAATTTGCTAACTCAAGTCAACATTTGCTTTTGACTTTCTTAGGCGTCCCTCTTGGAGTTTTGATCATTTTTCATCAATTTTGCAGGCTGAAGTGCCTCTGTTTGATCTTCGATCATGGCTTCTCAATTGATCTTCGGCAATTGCTAACGGATCCGTTGTTGAGATGGGATCGACTTGATGAGATATGTCTCGGAGAGATTAACTCAGAAAACTGAGTTTGAGCCTCTAGAATAAAGGTCGCCTTTCTTCAAGAGGGGCACTTTTGGTTGTGCCTTAGTCAATTTTCATTGACTGTTCTTCGTTTTGACCTTTTCAGACCCTTCGTGCTTTGATCTGACGTTCCCTTTGATTGATGAGTTAGATAACTCTGCTTGATGATGCATCGAGTAACCTACTCAGTCCTGCACAGGATGACTGACTTCTCAAGTTCAAATTGTAAGTTTATGCCCTTCAAGTTCAAGGGTGCCCCTGGCTAGCAAGGGCGCTTTTACCTTGTTGACTGCTTTTATCCATGTTTCAAACTACCTGCTTTGATCTCTATCATCAGATGATTCAGTTGTCGGATCCTTTCGTTGACAATCTCGTTGTCGAGATTGATCGTGGCTAAGAAGGTCATCCTAGAGGGTAGTAAGCAATCAAGCTGAATCTACATGCTCCAAAGAAAGGGCGCCTTTCTCTAAGAGGGGCGCTTTTCCTCTATCCTTAGCCAATTTTTGGCATGTCTTTTCAGTCTCCAGTTCTGGCTTTTTTTGCTTGATCTCAACATGTGATCGTTTGGCATGTCTAGTGAACTTGTTGTCAAATTGATCACATAGCTAGGAGGGAGCTAAAAAGATGTCATGTATGAAGCAGTTATTGATGGATTCATCAGATGCCTTGAACTGAGGGTCGCCCCTGGCTAGCAAGGGCGCTTTTACCATGAAGCTCTCTGATTTGACATATTCATTGCTTGTGGATTCTCCACCTTCGTTGATGTTTTTCCAGTGATCCCTGAAACGGATGATCTGACTGATAGTTTCGTTGTCGAGCCAGCACGAACGTGAAGATGACTGATCTAAAGGTGTCGGGTGACTACATTTGCCCTCTGATATCCAAGGGCGCCTTTCTTCCAGAGGGGGGCCTTTTTCAACTGTTGATTGTGTTTTGCCTTGGTAGCAAAATGTGCACCTTCCAGAGTTAGCCAAATTTTGGCCTTTTCCGTTTTGAGAATCTCCTTCGTTGAATAGCATCATTTTCATCCTTTTCCGTCATGGCTTCTTCGTTGGAGTTCTTGAAGCTTATAGCCTTCAACACCTGGTATTGGCCAATCTGCCATTAATGGCTGTGGAGCTCCTAACTTTGTTCTTGAAAAACGAGAATAGACCCACCTGAGTAAAACATGTCTTTTGATGATTTTGACTTGATCAGTGTGATCGTGAAATCAATTAACCCTATCAAAATCATTTTCAATCATTTCTGGGAAGGTCCTATTTTTTAGGGTTTCCCTAAAAATAGGGATATGAAACCCTAATTTTCAGTTTTTCAAAATTTTAACCATAGGTTCCTTGACAGAAACCCACAAAGACCTTATGTTTGGTTTGACCTAAAACATACTTTTGACGACATTTTTACATTATTTAGCTCAATTTAAGCAAAATGCCAAAAATTTAATTTTGGGTACAACAGTGCCACAACCAACTCTCATCTTCTTGTGCCATGCAACACTTTTCTCCTTTCACTTCACTAAGAGTATAGAGATTGCTTGTCATTCTGTTAGCATTTGCAACAAGTCTTGTTTTTCTAATTTCTCAACCACTTGAATGAAATATGAGTGTTTCCTTGATCACACAATTGACTAGCACTTATAAGATTGTGCTTCAACCCTTTGACGTATAATATATTTTTAGTCTTTGTCTTTCCATTATTGAAACTAAGAGTACATTTTCATGTCATCCTTGTTGTAGCATTATCTCCAAACTTTACATTGCCTCCATTTATTTCCTTCAAAGTGAGGAACTTGCTTGAATCCCCTATCATGTGTCTTGAGCAACCACTACCAATGTACCACTAGTTTTCTTTATTTTTTGTTTTGTTTTGGAGGTTCTGCAAAGTCACTTCTACAAGAATGTGTTGTATTACAAAAATTATTGCACTGGTAGCACATGATGTTGTAGTCCACTAGAGGAGCAAATGGATCACAGTTTCCCTTTAGGAACCCAAATCCCTGCTTGCATGAGCTCTACAATATATTGCCTTATGATCAAACTTATTGCAAAAGAAACAATAGCCATAAAATGAATGTTGAAACCTATTCATTTGCAATTTTCTTTGAGGGAATGGTCTCTTGAAACCTTCATTCTTTCCTTTGTGAGGAATACTACTTTTTTGAGTAATATTACTCTTTTCTTTGAACTATCACAATTGATGGAGCCTTTAAGCATATTTTCATAACTTTTGGACTTCTATCATTTGTCTTCTTTGGTAACTTGATAATCTTAAAACTTGATCCTTCTTTGATTTTCTTCTATTTTTCTACAAAACCAAGACTTGTCTTGATATAAGACGATCTTTGGGAGTTTATAATATCTTCTAGAATTTTGAAGATCTTTTCAAACTTCATGCTTTGATTTAGTCAGGAATATTTGATTTTTCCAACTCCTTCCTTAAGGAAACAACTTCAAGCCCCAACTTCTCACACTCCAATTTCTTTGCCTTCAACCAATCTCTTACAACTTCTTCAATTTATTTTGCTTCCTTAATTTGAATCTTTAGATCCAAGATCATCTTTTTTTATTCTTTGAGACTTTGAGATGATTCCACTTTAGCTCCACTATCCTCTTGAAGCCATGAAATTAATCTCAAATTCCTTTTCTTGAGCTTCTTGATCTTATTATAGGAAAACTAGAGTTCCTTCTCCAGATCCTCTTCATCACCTTTGGTACGTTCTTCTTTCCTCTTGTTTGCATCATTCTTCACCTCCATCACCATAAACAGTATCTCATCTCTATCACTATCGGAAAAGCCTCCACCTCTTTCTTTAGATGAGCTACTTGTTTCTTGAATGTGGAGACTCTTTTTATGCCTTTAAAAGTTATTCATTTCTTGCTTCTCATGTGCTCTTTTTCTTGTTATAATGACATTTCCTTCCTTTCCTTTTGTAGCATTTTTCTTCCTCTTAACTACTTTCACTTTCGGCCTATGGACATTTAGAAGTAAAATGACCTATTCTACCACAATTGGAACATTTAAGAGTAGACTTACCTTTATGTTTGTCACATCCTTTCTTGTGCTTTCTTATAAAGTGTGCTTCTTCATCACTTGAACTTTCACTCGATATACATATCCTTTGTTCTTCATCTTTTTGACTACTTTGAAGGAGGTTTCTCATTTTTGTCTTCTCCTTCTCCATCTTCATTTCATACGCCGTGAGGACCCCATACAATTCATCCATCTTCAAGATTTCTAGATCCTCCATCTCCTCAATGGCAAAAACTTTTGCATCAAATCTCATGGGAAGAGATCTTACGATCTTTTGCACAATTATTGCATCATCATCCTCCTCTCCAAGACCACAAATAGTGTTGACGATTTCATCCACATGAGGTAGATAGGCAACAATATTTTCTTCATCCTTCATCTTCAAACTCTCAAATTGTCTCTTGTGGGTTTGAAGCTTGGTCTTCTTAACCTTGTCATCTCCTTCATATATATTTTTCAACTTATCCCACATTTCCTTAGCCAATTTTCAATGCATAACCTTACAAAATCTGATATGGATAATCCACACAAAATTGCATTCTTGGCTTTGGTGTTATTCTTGCTTGCCCTCTTTTCGGCTTGATCCGTTATTGGAGTTTTAGGAGTATAACCAACTTCGACAGATCACCAAATATCATATCCTAGAGCATTCAAATAAACTTCTCCATCCTTATGCTCCAAAAGGCATAATTTGATTCATCAAATTATGGTGCCCTGTGTGAGGAAAAGCCAAATCCTTTGGCCATGTGTGCTTCTAAGATCTATGTTCAAGTAATTACGCAAACTTCAAAGGAACCCACTCTAATACCAATTGATGAAACACACACTTATATTGAAAGGGGGGTGAACCAATATAGATCAAAACTTCACTTTTCACAACTTAAAAAATCACAACAATATTACTTTGAAACTTAATCATCCATAGCAATATGATACATGCAAGATCTAGCAATTCATCAACACATAAAAGGCATGATTTTACGTGGAAACCCTTACGGGAGAAAACAACGACAAAATATTGCTTGTATTAATCTTCTAACAAATTTTGTAGGGACCAACCCACTAGAGACTCCAATCCCCACTACTGAGCACCAACCCAGCAAGAGACGCCAATCTCTCCCAATAAGAGGCTCCAACCTCTCAATCTCCTAAAATAGGATGCTCCAACCTCAACAAGAACAATATAGTAATTTTATTTGCAATTTCTTAGATCTGCCCTCTTAACTACTTACAAATCTGTCATACATCCACTTATAAATCTGTAATATAGTCTTCAATAATTCTGCTCATAAACATGCCATGATCTTGCTTTCATTTTTCTTTTTTTCTCACAAATTTGCTGCTATAAATATTCTCACATATGTCTCATAGATCTGCTCAAATAGCTTTTATTTTTGCTCTTCATGTAAATAATATTCCTTCAAATTGATTGCCTTTGAATTCTCTCACAAGCTTTTATTTATACATGCCTTCATGACACTTCACCCAAACATGACCGTGACTCTCCAAAGAGGGTCGCCCCAATATTATTTAATAATAATTGAATTGAATTTATTTTTAATTTCATTTGACAGTGTGGGTGAACCACTCTAGGGGGTTGTCCCAATTTGGAAGGCCCTCAAAATGTATATTTAATTTTAATTACGTAACTCAAAGTTTTGAACAGCAGCAAAATGGAGTTGTCTCAATTTTGATATTATGTTTATTTTATTTTATTTAACACCCTTTCAACAGAATGCTAGACCTATGTTGGCCTTTGACATCAATGACAACAAAATTTCCAACAATCTTAACAACTTCCACAAATTATTTCTTACCTCAAAAACAATTGTTCAATACTCAACAATATCATCACTTTCAATTTTTACCTATAATTTTGTCTCTCATTTTATAAATGCTTTCATTACCGATTATTAACACTATATGATTCATCTCTTTGAACTCTTTGACTCAATGTACTAATCTATTCAATTTTTCACCACATTGTCATCTTTTTAACACTTTTATTACAACAACCACTTTGAAATTCAGTTATCTTTGACTTCGACATCTTCATCCATGTAGAATGTGCTTCTTTTTCAATCAACAACCTTTGTTGTCATAGCTTTTGATGCAGCCCAACCCCCTATATCTTATCAGACAGAGAAAGGTTGCAGCCAATAATCACACCTCACTAAAAGAACGAATTAAACAAAGAATTTTAGAATGGCAACATCATTCACTTGGACATAGCAATAACAGAATGTTAAAAAAAATTTAACTCTTATTCATTATTCAATTGGGATACACTTCTTCTGAGAAGCATACCCTCCTACATGCTTGAAAACAGTCAAAATGATCAACAATGGTCGAAGTTCCACCACAGACTTCTCCTTTTTTTTAACCTCTCTGATCCTACGCTTCAGAGAAAATCATGTCTCCCTCCCTCTTCAAACGCCTTTACTGCAGATCAGTTTCTCCAGACCCGAAACCCCACCAAAAAAAGAATCCCCTCCTCTCCCCTTCATCTCCCCTTTAAGTCAATTCATTTTTTTTTTAAATTCAAACTTGTGCCAGCAGAGAGGATTGTAACTGCCGCTCCCAGCCAGAAAAGCAGATAACGCATGGGGTCCAAGAATAAATGCCACATCAGGGACAAGTAAATGCCACATCAGGGACAAACCAAGAATAGAAATGGAATCATCACCTGCAGTCAAAACCAAACAAACAAGAAACGGAAGAAGAAAAAAAAATAAAACAAAAATTTAATCATTTCTTTTTTTGGGTGATGCGGATTGCATGTCCACCCGGATGCTCCGTCATCAAACATCACGGGTACGAGAAATGTTTCATGAGTGTAAAGCTCATGAACATTTCTGCTGTGATGGGACCATAATTCCAAACTTCTCCAATTCTGAAGCACTGACCCAGGAAGCCTCATCAGCTGCACAGTTTTTCCAACGAACTAGATACTCCCAATACTCTTTTCTTCTTGTCTTCTTTGCTATGCGTGAATCAATAATCTGATCAATGCCTTCAAATTTCTTCTCTGGCAACTGATGTGCCCATCTTGATGCATCCAGCAAATCTGGAAGTAAATCTTGTTGTCCACTTGACTCACATTCATGGTACTTATACAAATCTGCTACATTGAATATTGGTGAAATAGCTACTCCAACTGGAAGTTCAATCTCATAAGCATTCGATGAAAACTTCCGGACAATCTTGCACGGGCCAATCTTCTTGCTTTTCAGCTTGTTGTAGGTCCCTTGTGGGAACCTTTCTTTTCGCAAATGTGCCATTACTAGCTCTACAACTTCAAATTCCTGCACTCTTCTGTTTTTATCAGCATTCTCCTTATATTTCATGGCACTCTTTTCTAAAGCCTCTTTTTAAAAAGTCAACTAGACCACAACTACATACAAATGGATAATTAGCAAGGTTACCCCAAGTTTCCGGTACGGGGACGGCAGGGGACGAGTCCCCAAGTTTCCGATTTTTGAGGCCAAATTTAGGGACGGCAGGGGACAGCTATATAAAATATAGGGAAAATTTAAAATATATAGAGAAATTTTAAATATGCATATGAAAACATGGATAAAACATACATAATATACATTATAGAACCTTAACATATAACATTTGTGTTCAACATTCTTTGTCAATACTCAATACACATTGAAAATTCAGAATTAACATACATGAATCATAATACAACCTCCAAGTTAAAATTTATAAACTTATATCAAATTACATAAGGTTATTTCCAGCTTACAAATTGGTAGAACATTTGTGATTACAATGAAGATTGTTTCACCTAGGTTATTGATTACTTGGCATAGAACAATAACGAATAGCTGAGGCGTCTGAAGGAAAAATTATTGTAGTTTGCTGGGAGTGTGGACTACTGGAAGTAAATTCAATGCTAGTGTATTGTCTGATATGGATTTGAGCAGTTAAATGTGGGGACAATTGCTACACTCAAGGAGTTTTGGGCATCAAATTGCCTTAATATTCAGCCTATTTCCAATTGTGAAGAAGTAAGAACTGTTTAAAAATGTCAAAATCCTAAGTCTTTGTCTCTAAAACCTGTTAGTGAACAGCAAGCAAATAAATTCAAGTTTACACACTTTTGGAATAATTTATTTTTATTTTTATATATCTCTAATAGAGCATCAAATATTTATCTTGTGAGTGTCCCAAATATTGTGAAAGATATATGAAAATAATTTAAACGAACAACTCATAAACCAAACCACAACAAACAACAAGAAAAAAAAAATTAAAAAAAAATGTTTTGATGTGGGGGACAGTTGGGGGACGGCTCAAGCGTCCGCTGGCCGTCCCCAAGACTGGTCAGCCGTCCCTATTTGGTCAACGCCGTCCCCCCGTCTCGGGGACGTTTCCTGGGTTTTTCAGAAAATTAGGGACGGTCCCCTGCCGTCCCCCAGTACCCGGGACGTCCCGAGAACGGGTACGGGGCATTTTTGGGGGGGGGGGGGCGCGCGTCCCCGGGTTTCCCTGATAATTAGTCTTGTCCTATTAGTTTAACTTGACTTGTGTTACTCAAGTTTAGATTGCTAGTGTATTCTCTAAAATTGTGGAAAACAATTTGGAGCACCAATACCAACTCTGTTGGATATATATTAGATCTTTATATAATACATGTTAGGTAAATGATATATGTTAGTAGTATAAATAAATAAGTGTTTGTAAATAAAAGCTAGTTGTCAACATTTTTCGCTTAGATAGGTGTGATAGTTTATTGGAATTGGTGGCTTTATAAAGCTAATATAAGTAAATATGATATCATCTATTATAATCCTTGTAAATAAATTATATCACATTTTATCTTTGCAACAATTGTGTAAAGCTCTCACCATTTCAATATGGTACCAAAGAACACATATGTTCATGTCCTTTGAACTAATTTAATGAAGTTGCTAGGAAGAAGATGAAAATAAAAATCCTTGTGGGTCAACAAAGAGTAGGCTTTGTGCTTTATAAGTTCAATAATAAATATCAAAGCCTTTGCCTAAGGGTTTGAGACACAAACCTTTCCAAATATCGTTTTCTATTCATCAATGAAATAATATACTAAATATATTGATTGGAAGAGCATGGGGAGCAAGAATGCACAATGCTAACATAACACTATTGAAGCAAAGTTTTGTTGTTTAGTTGTTGCACTAGACTTCATTGGAGGAAGTGGTAATTGTGTATGCAACATATTAGCTAAGTTCATGGTTAGATCATTTACTATTGGCTATTTTTAAATGTCAACTAATTCAATGGTCAAAGATAAATTTTGACCAATAAAAATAAGATAATTATTTACCATTTTTAGTGTGGATGAGGTGTAAAATTACTATTGACTACTTGACCATTAAACCAAATGATACTTAGAATAATTACAATCCAAATAAAAAAACCTATTAATAATTGTAAATAATAATGCAAAATAATTATAGATCTATCATAGATGTTATATTTTCAACATTGTTAAAAATTAAAAAATGTGAAAACCTTCTCCAATGCTTGCAATCAATATTTACCTACATTCTAGTTTCAAAAATCACATTGCATCCATCACATAACTCTGTTCAAATCATTTCTCTGCAGTTTTGAAAGCATTGATAATAAATCTTACAAGCATGCCATTTAATAGGAAATATTTTAAATATTTTTGGAAGAATTTGATATGTATAATACAATCATTAAAAAAATATTGTTGTGGAATGATTAATATGAATAACGACATGAAATATGTCTAACGTGGTAGGTGAGTTGTTGATCTTTGTTTCCAAGTGGTTAGTGCTTTGAAGCCTTAAAGTTCAATTTTACAATATTTTTTGGTTGGGCCAATCAAAGCATGCAAATTTTTCTTAGTGGTCTATCAATTTGAATGGAAGTTGAAGGGGTAAATGTTTCAGAAAGGCCTTGAATTCAATGAAAGGGGTTGAATAAATAGAAAAGCTTCTATTATTTTATAATTTAGTTCAAGAAATTTAATAAAGAAGAAAGTATGAGGGCTTGTATGTTAAAATTTAAATTAGTGACGAAGAGGTTTTCTTTGAAAATAATATTATTTTATATCTTTTGATCAAATATGTAAGAAAGAGTTATTATCAAACTGTTGCACAAATGACTGCCATTGCACCAAAAGATTGACTTATTAATACCCAATACAACCGCCAGATTTATACAAGATCCAAGATCCATAGGAGGTGGTTAAGCCATGTCACAAACCCAAGCATTGCACTGCACAACACAAGGAGGCCAAGGGAGAAACTCTTGCAACAATTCCCCCCAACGCAAGTGAGGGGTTTGAACCTGTGACCTCAACTCTGATACCAATTGTTTGTCATTGCTTTGAGTCTTCCTTTGATTTTCAGCCTTGTTAGGTGTCTTGCTTGCCTTTGAGCTTTCTCCCTCTTCAAGTCCCAAACCACCTTTGTCCTTAGAATATAATTGTCCAACAATTAGTTCATCAAGCCTAGTAGTACTCGTTTTGAATTTGTCCTCATGAGCTCTTTCTTTCTCCAGATCTGACCTTAGGATTACTACTTCTTGTTCAAGTCTTGTGCATTCATTTGTCTTTCTTTGTACAAATGCATTCAGGTAGTCTTCAATTTTTATCTTTTCTTCCACTTGCACTTTCTATCCAATGATATCTTGATTTGCCTTCTTCAATTGTTCGTTGATTTCCCTATGTCTTTCTTTACACTTCCTGATTTGTTCTCTCAACTTTTCAATACATTCATTTGCTCCCTCTAGACTTTCCTTCAGACTTTTGTTTTCACCTTCAACTCTGTCAAGATCTTCAAGAGCAGCTTTAAGTTCTTCTTTGTCAAACATGTAGTCATCTTCCACATACTCAATTGCAAGAATTTCTTCCGAAGGAATAGGACACCTTTTATTAGCCATGTACTCAAATTCAAAGATCTTCCTCAAGATGTTAGGCTTCTCAGAAGGAACCAGGCTCTGATACCAATTGTTGCACAAGTAGCTGTCATTGCACCAAAAGATGGAACTATTAATGCTCGATACAACCGCCAAATTTATACAAGATCCAAGATCTATAGGAGGTGGTTAAGCCATGTCACGAACCCAAGCGCTGCACTCCACAACAAAAGGAGACCAAGGGCGAAACTCTTGCAACACAAACATTTTTTTAAAGATATACAATTTAATTAAGATAGCATTATCAGTTAAATTACACTTCAAAATTAAGAATATTCACTTTTGTTATCTCCCTAATGCTTGTATTTACAAATTCATTATGCTACATTTAATAGTTTTTTATAGATTCTCATGTTGCATCAAACTATCAAAGAGTAAAGAGGTTAAAGAGGAGGATAGAATAAATAGGAGGATGGAGGCATCTTTCCTATCTCAAGTTAGCTTCTCGCTCAAACATGATAAACCATTTGAGAGGATTTTTTCTTCCATTGGCTCCTCTTTGGAACAAGGAAGGAATAGGGACAGGTTCCCCAAGTTTTACTTGTGGACACAAAGTATGTCTTAATCCACTAGTGAACTGTTGCAAGTCTATAAGCAAAGTATGTCTCAATTTGTAGTTGCAATATAATTGTGGATACAAAGTATATCTCAATTTATAGCTAGATGTGTTAATATGGAGTGAGAATTGCATTGTGGGTGTGAATTATGTCTCAATTCACATGTAGAGTTCCTACCTTTGTTCAAACTCAAAGTGATGTAATAATGAGGGAATACCGAAAATATTACATCTTAGCATAATTTAGGTTAGGTAAATAAAAAAAAACATTAGTATGTAAGTTAGTATTATAAACAAATAAGTATTAGTGAATAAAAGTTGGTTGTTAAGATTTTTTCGTTGTTAGATGGGTGTGATAGTTTACAAGAACTAATGACTCTTTAAAGCCAATACAAGCAAACATAATATCATCACTTGTAATCACCATAAATAAATCATATTGATTGTTATCTCTATAATAATCATGTAACATTCTCACAATTTCAATAGATCGATGAATAATAAAATGCCCTATTGACAAAAATGATTTGCTCAAAGAAAGCCCAACAATAAAAGGGAAAGCCTTTGCATGCAAACCACAAAGGGACTTTAAGCTAGACTTATTCTAAAACTATAAGGCATGAATTCAACGAGATAGCTTCAAAAGGGTTTTATGTATGAAGAAAAAGCTAGAATGATTTAGATGCACAAGCACTTGATACCAGTACCTAAATGAAAATGGAAAGAAACCCTTAGTAAAGTTTCAAATTCCTACAAGCTTAAAGCCATGGACTTCCAAAGCATGTCTCACCCGAGAATTGAGAGATTATTCTAATGGAATATGACCACCATAGTGTACAATCAAATAATATTCATGTTAATGAACATCAATGATAGACTATATCTACGTTTTTTTAATAGACATTAGCCCATTGTAAACTTTGGGAATAAATCTCCTCACTCTTAAGTGTCATGCTCTTCATCATTTGCAACCAAAGATGTAAAATACCAATCAAGGTCCATATTTAAAGCATTAACCCACTCTAAAGGCAAGACAAATAGAAAAAATAATGTGCAAAACACTAAAATGTGCCACAAGTCGGTATAACACTAGAAGGCCAACCTAGAAACTCTAAAGTTGTATATAATCCAAACCCTTTATTTCACATAATACAAAACTTTCTCAAGGCCTTATAGTTGAGCTTTTCTAGTAACATCTTTTTGGTTAAGAAATTTGATATTATATCTCAACAAATAATAAATCATTGGAAGACTGGCCTATAAACCCTAAAGTCAGACATAATCCAAATGCTTAAGTTTGCATAATGGAGAGCTTCCTCCAAGGACTTGTGGTTGAGCTTATCTGCTAACATTATTTTGACAAAAAAAACTTTAAATAATTTAAAATTATATTACCATAAACAAAATGACAAAACTCTATAGGCGGAGACTCAATAACAATCACTCCGTATATAAATTTAGCACTAACATTCCATAGGCGAGATTCATTCAATGACAGAAAATCAAGTCTTTAAACAAACTCAAATTGAAATTCAAGCAACATTATTCTAAATTTAAAATGAATTCCTGTAACTATGAAATCAAATTCACCTAAAAGAAACTTTCATATAACTCCAATTTTCATAAACTTAAGCATCAAATCTCATCTAGATACACAAAAAATCAAATTAGTCTTTAAAACAAATTGAAATAGACTTAGAAATAACAATAATATAAAATTAAAAAATAAGATTAAATAACAAACATATATATATATAAATAAATATTTTCAGCGTAAAAACACAACATATAGATTCAAGAAAAGCATAAATAAAAATTTATAATAAATCTTCTCGTGAGCTTTAAAATGATTATAAATAAGAAATTGACACAAGGCAAATTATAATCTAATAACATCCACTAAGCGCAAATTTAACAATTTCCGCGTAAAAAAAGAAATATAAAGTGGAGGCCTAACCGACCTGGCTTAAGAATCTTGGCGGCATCAACCGAAACACTCGGATTCCAATTGACTGTTTTCGTTCTTTTTCACTGCAGGGCAACTTTCATCTTTATAGTAACATTCACTCCAGTGGGACTCGAACCCATCACATGTGCATCACCAGCACCACTCCAGCTTTGAGATGTCTGACAGCTTGATTACCCGGTCTGCTTGGGCCGAGCGATTCCATAGCCATCTAAAATCAACGCAACAAACATATTTACGTCAGAAACCCAAAGTACACCAGAATTAGCGAATAACCCACAAAGAAATAAAACCCTGAATAAATACAAGAAAGATGGAGAAATGTCTACATTGTTCTACTTGACTCATTGACGCACCTATAAGACAATTCCCCATAGAAATTGCATATGCCAAATCAGGGAAAGGGAAAAAGATGACGATAATACACAGAGCAGCTAGAAAATTGAGGCTTACATGTATGTTGATTTCGAGAAAGATGACGATAAATTTATTCCTAATATTTTCTTTATTTTCACTGCACGGCGATTTTCATCGTTTTATCAATAATAATATTCACTCCGGCGGGACTCGAACTCATGACCTGTGTGCCACCCGCACCAGTTCAGCCATGAGATATCCGCCGGCTCGAACACACGGTCTGCAACACCAGCTCCCAGCGGCTTCCACAGGCATCTACAAATCGATGCACAAACGAATTTACGTCAGAAACACAAAGTACAGCAGAATGTGAAATCAAAGAATGAGAAAAATTACGGCGGAAATTAAGACATGGACGTCTTGGCTTGCACTCCATTTTTTCCGAAGGACAATGAAGCTCTTTTCTTCTCTTTGTGCAGCACGTTCACTCTTCGCACTCGATTTTCCCTGAATATCCTGTCGTGTAAACCCTAGATAATCTTCAGGCGAAGCCATGTCATTGATTGACGTGAA
Organism: Sequoiadendron giganteum; assembly: GCA_007115665.2. Lineage (NCBI taxonomy): Eukaryota > Viridiplantae > Streptophyta > Pinopsida > Cupressales > Cupressaceae > Sequoiadendron > Sequoiadendron giganteum. The sequence continues at coordinate 731,100,900 of CM021102.1, forward strand.
ATAAAAAACTCATGAAATAAGAGCATATATAGGTTACAGAGAGGGCGGAGCTACAGCTCCGCCGACATACAAATCAGCTAAAAAAGCAAGTGGCCCAAAGTTAACGGCACCGGAAGGAGCGTCCTGCAAAAGCATCAAAATTAACGCCATTATGTAAATCCCAGATACGGACAAGAATTTATTTGACCAATTTGCTTTTTTTGGTTGATGAAACGAATTTATTTGAACCGGTTTGCTGCTTTTAAAGGTTGATGAAACGAATTTATTTGAACCAGTTCGCTTTTTATTTTCGAGTTGCGTGTGCTACGAGTTAACGGGTCGAAAGAGAATCTCGCGATCTCCAAGGTTGATTTCCCAGTTGGAAGATGTGGATCAATCGTGTTACAGTTATTTTTTAAATGTTGTTTCGTATAACCTTCACACGTATGACAGATCCTCAAGTCTCATATGATCAATAGCTGTACATCGTACATCACCAAACAACATCTAACACTATACTTTCGCTTGCTTTTTATAGTTTTTAGCATATTGCATGTACATTTCCATCTTGCTTACAAAATATAAAAAATCTTATATATATCATTTGTACCAGTTCTAACTTTTGTATTTTATACAAATTTTCATTATCTATCAGTTCTTGCTTCCACTTAGGATTTCAAGTCTCTCAATCCCAAAAGTGTTTTAGCTGCAATGAATTCATCATTTGAGTAGTCCTCATTGGTGAGCAGTTTGGGCCCTTCTATCCTTGGATTCTCACTTTTCCTTCCTATTTTTAAATTGTATTCTTTATGGAACTCTTGCAAAGCTTTTAGGAATACTTCAGTACTAGGTTGTCCCACTTGCCATGTATGGCCATATTTGACTTCATGCAAGTTGATCCTTATTGTACCATCCTCTAATAATTTTAGGAATTTACATTTGGATAGGGTGATAGAAACCTACATGGCAACATTGTTGAATGTGAGTCTTTTTGCAAACTTAGTAAGTTCCCTTCTAATCCTTTGAAATTTGTCTTCATTTCTTGCTTTCCAAATACACCATAATATTTTAATAGAGAGAAATCCAAAACATAGAAAGATCCTTTCCAATTTTTTATCATTTCCTAATAGAACTCTTTCCAAAGTGAGATCACTATTATTTCTCCAAATATTTTACTTTTCACAAAAAAAAAATCCAAATTCTTTTGCATAAAAAATTTCAAAAAAGATATGCTTAATTGATTCAAGCACTATACAAATGTTACAAATTTCTATATCAATAGATTCAATTTTATAGGGTAGTTTTTGAATTAGTAGCAATCATTTGAAGTAGGCCCTTTTGGGCTCCAAAACATTTAACCAATTCTTTCTAAAAATCTTATTCCAGTCATTCTTATTTAAATTAGTGCCCAAGATTTTATTTACATGTTCAATGATAACATGGTGATTAGACATGAGGTTATAAATTAATTTAGTGTTTATCCTTAGGAGTGGACTGTCATCTTGACATTGGAACTCATGGAACTAATCTTCATTATGTTTGCATTCAACAAGGAATTTCATATCTTTACAAGCTTCCTTTTATCATTGTGTATGTCCTCCAATTAGTACGAGGCAGATTATACTCAATGCACAGTTCGTTCCAATCCTTTAAGCACATGTCCTTTAAGATATCACTGAAGCAATTAATACCTTTGTGGGACCATTTTTGTTGAGCAACCTTGTAGCAAAGCAACAGGCTTGAACCCTTGTGCTCAAGATTCCACCATATAGATCTATGGGTAAAATCTATGTTGATATTATGCTTAGTGTAATGGCAATTTGTAATTTTTTTTGTAAGAGTTCCTAAGTTTTTCGGATGATTTTGAAGACAGTTGAACTTACAAGAAATATACGAAATTTATTACTAAGTAGGTCATAGAATGGAAGAATTTCCTAGGACTTGGCCTATTTTGGGACAACATTCTTTATATTTCTTCTCACAAGCACCTTCCAAGGTTCATCACCTTTTATTGCCTTAATGATCCATTTAGAGGCTAGTGTCATTCCATGCAATCTTAAGTCCTTTGAACCAAGACCACCTATTGCCTTACCAACACAACACCACTCCTACTTGACTGCATGCTTCTTTCTCTTACCCTAACCATCAGAGGTCCATAAGAAAATCCTAATTATTTTTTTAATTTCATTGACATGGTAACTGTTGAACAACCAAATTGAGGCAAAGTATAATCTATAGGATGAAAACACCTTTTGGCACACTTGCACCCTTCTAGCTAAGCATAAAAATTGTTTATTCCATCTTTTATTTTTATTTTCAATCTTAGTCTTGATCCACAACCACGTGTCCTTAAGGTTGGGGTTGATAGCAAAGGGAATAGGTAGATCTCTGACCTACTTCCAGGGACCCCCCCACTACAAGTTATATTTCTTTAGCCAATCAAGAGGGATTTCTTACCAACCAAGCATGATAGAATTTGCATATGTAATCTTGGCTCCTAAGGATTTACAAAATATGTTAAGTTTTTCCATTAAACTAACCACATATTCTCCTCTAAATTAACAAAAAATTGTAGTACCATTTGTAAACTAGATGTTAATTAAGAAGTCCCTTTTCATCAAGTAGAGTTATTCTTTGAACTTTTGGGGAGGTGTCATTTTCCCTCAAAAGATAGTGAAGAGCATTTGAGGTAATTACAAATAGTGATGGAGCCAAAGGACACCCCTGCCTTATAGATTTTTTCAACTTAAATTCTTCTATGAGGGAGCCATTTACATAGACTTGTGCTACAACATCTTTGAATAATGTGTTGACCATGTTGTAAAACATTCCTAGAAAACCAAAAGATTTAAGGGCCAACCTTAAAAAGGGTCATTCCACTCTGTCATAGGCCTTTTCAAAGTCTAGAAGAAGCATTACAGATCCCTGGTTGGAGAGCCTCGCCCACTTCATGGTCTTCCAACTAGTAATTAGGTTTTCCAAAATATATCTTCCTTTGATAAAACCAGTTTGAGTATTGTCAATGAAGGATGGTAGAATGTCCACCAACCTCCTTGCTAAAGCTTTTGCCAATATCTTGTATGATATATTTAGGAGTGTGATTGGCATCTAGTTCTTAATTAATATTTTATCTCCCTCCTTTGGGATAAATTTTATGATTCCTCTATTGATGTTGTTGACCAGTGAACCTCTCTCAAGGGCTTCTTTGTACACCAGATATAAATCATCACAAACCCATTATATGAATGATCTGTAGAATTTTGTTGGAAAAACATTCTCCCTAGGAGTTTTACCATTCTGCAAAGACAATATTACCCTCCTTATTTCTTCTTTAGAGATTTCCTTACTTAGCTCAATTGCATCCTTTTCCAAAAAATTTATAGGTATGGTTTGTTTGATATAGTTCCCCACATTCATGTTGGCTTCATTGTCACCTTCTAATATAAATAGATCCTTGTTAAACTAATGGAACTGGTTTATAATGTCCACTTGTTTGGTTAAGCAGGTTCCTTCAATCTAGATTTGATCTATTTATTCTTTTAATTTTTTGTCTTTGAGGTATCTAAAGAAGAACTTAGTATCTTTATCCCCATTAGTCCTTGTATCTTGTTTGCTTGAAGCGTCCTTAGAGAATTTTTGGCAAGTGAGAGCTCATTTCCCATACCTTCATTTCTTTGGTCATCCCACAGTTTTGATTATGCTTTTAATAGGTTTTCTTGGAGGAACTCCTCCTCCCTCCTTCTACCCATGAACCTCTTCTTACCAATTGTTCGGATAGAGTCCTCCAACCCCTCACATTGAGCTCCGATTTATCAATTACCCCTTTTTCCTTGTGCATCAAATTGTTAATCTACCTCAGGGTAATTATAGTAACTCTACAACCTTCATCCTTCAAGATCTTTGTATTGAGGAGAAAACATCACCTCTTGTTTCTTTCGTTTACCATATCACTTTCAAGAATAATTCTTATCTTAATGGGATGGTCATCAAACAATGTGTAAGGGCCTTGCATACATACTTAATAGGGTTAATGATGAAGTGGTCCTTGTTCACATAGAACTTGTCAAGTTGAAAATATATCCTCCTACCTCATTTTTGTGCATTACACCATGTGTACTAGATACTGGTATAGTCTTTCTTTTGTCCTTCAATAGGATCACACATGTTTAACTTGGACTTCATCCTCTGCTAGAAGTACTTTTCATTAAATTTCCATTCCATATTAATACCCCTAGATTTATCTTCATCTTGCTCAATCATGTTGAATTCCCGCCCAAAGATCTAGGGTATATCCTACAGGTTGTGTAGCCAGTTCCATAAGTTGATTATGTCTATGTAAACATTAGGTGCATAAATAGAAAAAAATCCAAAGGAGATTTCCCTTTTTATAGTAACTGATATAGCCATGTTGCAAGGGGATACACCAAATTCAATAGCATATTGATTCCACTCTTTAGAAATTAGGATAGAACCACCACCTTATTGGACTCAAGGGAACACTGAGAGGGGGGGTGAATCAGTGTTCAACAATTTTAAAATCCACCAATCTAAAACTTGAAACCATTTCATCATTGCATTAAAGAAAAGATGTATGCATTCAAAGTAAACATTCATAACACCATAACACACAATTTTTTGTGTGGAAACCCTACCAGGGGAAAAACCACGGTGGAGGTTAATCCACAATTTGAGTAATCAAATATAATTGTTTACAAAAGGAATGCACTTGCATTCAAGCACACTGCCTAGAGCTCACTGCTCAAAGAGAAAGGCTTACTGCCTTACAAAATTTGGATTAAAACCATCTGAAGGGGTGAACTGAGATAGTAGCATCTACTTATGCTAGGTGAAAATTTCGGTGAAGCTCATAGATCTGATTCTGGATCTAATTTCTAATTATGCACTTCGCTCTGCTTTGTTATGCTCTTTTCTGCTCTTTGCATCACTTATAATCAAGTTCACACTACTGCACTACTGAATCTCACAATTCGCACTTCAAAACACATACTTACATTCACACCACATATTAAATGATAAAACCAATCTCTTATATATATCTGCAATCAAGGATTTATTCATCCACTAGTCGACTTTATAAAATATTAAGTTACTTTTTATCTTGTCGACCAGATCCATCACTAAATCTTTATGCGCATCCTCCAAAGTTGGTTAAGACAAAGAGAGGACCCAAATAACACTTAATCAAGCATGAAGACTTATAATTGATTATATCTTATACATTCGCAATTACTATCCTTGTCGGGTCGGCCTTATCGCACAAATAATCAACAAATTAGTGCACCGGATCTTCTAGATCACGTACTAGTGAGTGCACATCAAAACCAAGATACTGCAAGCATCAACAATCCTTCCTCAGGGATCCAAAACCCAAAATATCTATTTGGTAAGGTGTTTAGATCAAATTTTATGCCTGTAATCGGATGCCTTATTCTTTACTTTGTTCTGTTGGTAGGAACCAAAATTATACTACACATTTGGATGCAAGACTTAAGTTGCATGACTTAGGTTTCCATCAATGACAACACTTACAAGCCATATGCCAACAGTCTCCCTAGCCATATGTCAACAATATCCCCCTTTGGCATTGATGACAACACTTAGTGAAAAATGACTAAGTGTCAAAATCATTATAGGTACACTACCAAACTTTTTACTGCACTTTCTCCCCCTGAGATTTATAAGGAATTCTCTTCTCCTATACTGCTTTCTTTTCTTCCTCTAAGGGGCATTTTTCACTGCATTCTATCCCCCTTCGACATCAATGGCAAAGCATGGATGCGATATGCCAAAAAGACAAAAAGTGATATTGACACTTGATAGAGACAAAACATGTGTTCAAAATCCTCAAGGCTTCAAAAATTTAACATATATATGCCTACAGTTCTCCTTTGATTAAAATTTCAAAAACTTGAAAACATTTAATTGCTACCTTTAGAAGATTATCTTATGGTTTTTCTTCACTTCCGGAAGGAACTTCTTCCAACCATCTGTTGTAATTCCAATAATAATGATCAAGCTATTATTCTTGGAAGTCTTGTTAATAATCTCAATGAGAGATTCAAGAATTGTAATTGCTTCTTCTAGTTTCTCACCATTCTTCAATATTTCCATCATCTGCTCCAGCCTGCATTCAATTAGATCCTTTACCTTCCAAAAATTATCCACAAGAACATTCTTCGAGAGTTGAATTTTTGTGTGTACTGACTGTAGCTCCCAAATTCTTTTTTTGATGATGCCATCTGGATCCTGAGATATGTCAAAGCTTTTGCCAATGTCATTCAATTTTGTTTCAATCTGATCCAACTTCTCTTTGTAATTGTTGACTGCATGGGGCCAATAGATGTAATAGTTGTAGATGCATGTGGCTGAGTTTATGCATTGCCTCAACTCATTCATTTTATTCTTAAGCTTGGAAAGAAATAGTCTAAATTGTTCCTTTAGGTGAGAGACAACTTCACCTTCTTCTTTGCCTTTGTCCTTAGATCCCATTGATTCTTTGCTGCACTCAATCATCTCTTCAGGTAGAATTTCCTTCATAATTTCCAATCTTATTTTACAGTGCTCAACATGAGCATTTAGAACTTCCAGAATCAATTCATGATCATACGATGGTCTGACTGACCATAACCTTGCAATTTTATGCATGCCACCTACACCTTGAATAAGTTGTTGTAGCTTTTCTTTTGTCAGATCTTCTTCTTCCTCGCTACCTTTTTCTAGTCCAAATTCATTTTCCAATGGATTCTTAGTTTCTTCATCCAGAATGTCCACAATTTCTTTTTCTTTTCCTTTTCCCTCAATCCTGGGAACTTTTCTTTCCGGAGGGTTGTATTCAATGATTTCCTTTCCTCTTTTCTATCCTCTATCAGTGCTACCAGAAGAGGAACCAACTTCTGTTGTTCTTACCGAAGGTGAAATATTGACTGATCCAAACTTTTCAAGTACATTCTTAAAGAAATTTTCAAATTCCAAATCCCAGTTAGCCAATCTCTTAGAATAAGAGTATCTGATTGCATACCAATTTTTTTGATTTCCATACTACATGATTGATTTTTGGACAAGCAATTCAAGAAATAAATTACTAGACATATGATTAAAGTGCCAAACCTGAATGGATAGCCTGATTCCTTTGTCAGTTGTACATTCTCCATGATTTGATCCTTTAACAACCCGCATAGGTCAAAGTCCTGACCTTCAATTATCATTTTGTGAGAAATGTACACTGTGCCAGCCGATGTAGCTCCTTCTCGATTTTTGTAGAAGATTTTATATGTTATTCTATGTGCAATGTACTTCATGATGGGATTCTTGATTTTTGCAATCATCAGGGCTCTCTGATCTCTGATTATTCCAGTTAGGGTTTCGACCTCTTTGTTCCAGATAGATTTCTTCCTGAGAACATCTTCGACTTTGCAAAATCCAGTTAAGTTCTCAATTGCCTCTTTTGAAATGATGTAAGGTTTGTCCAAATTTAAATCATCATCATGTAATCTACTTAATATGAATTTCATGAACTCTGCATTCTCAAAGTACGAAAACTCACTCCACATATCCAAATTTCCATGCTTAGCTTCGCTCAATTGCTTTAATTCATCAGGGAGTAACAAATTCCTCGTAGACCTAATCTTTGCACTGTTATATTCATCTAGAGTGATCAAGCCTTTGATTTGCTCCATTTTTATTTTTTGGGTTTAGGGTTCACAACCACACACTAAATTATATGAAGAATTTGAGAACAATTCGAAATACTTGATAGATTTCAAGATTTGCCAATGAATCGATTTTACTGCTTTGTAATCCGCCTATCGAGTGCTCTCCTTCTTCTCTTCTTCGATGCAAAGTGAAAAATGATGGCTCCAACTTGATTTTTATAGCTCGTACATGTACAATAAATCCATTTGCCCTAAGTTTTTCGAAGGCTCTGTTTTTCCAAAAGGTGACAGAAAAATCTTCTGTGGACCTATAAATTGACTGAGTTATTTTTGCTAAAGTTATCCAAAACTTTTGTACACCATAAGTACACCTTCTTGACCATTCTTTGTATTCTGGTACCATCCAAGATAGGGGAGGAAGGGTTTTCTTGAAAGACTCCCCCTAGGCCAGTGGCCTGAAATCAATTACCGAAAGAGTTACCGGATGCAGGTTCCAATACGGAACCATTTCCAGCATCAAAATCATTTTTCCCTACCCATGTCTTCTTCATCTGATCTCTGATTCATTTGTAGTTTCCTTTTGTTTCCCTTCATCATTTGTCTCTATATTTTTTCCTCTGTATACCAGACCTCTTATGTCTACATTTTTTTTTCTATAGAATCTTGTAATATGACCATACTTGTTGTAGTTGTAACACACAATGCTTTCTTGTCCTAACCGATCATTCCAATAACTTCTTCTAGATCTGCATTGATTAGCAATATGCCCAAATTTCCCACATGTATAGCATTCAACATTTCTTCTATCAATAGAGTAACTTGACATATTTTTGCATTCAATTGATTTATGACTAGGTTTTTTGCAATTGAAACACTAACCAAAAAATGGTGAAAATTTTGAATTCAAATTACTTCTACACTGAGCAATCATATGACCGAACTTATTACAAGAAAAAAGATACCCATTAAACTTTTGTGCATTAGGTTGTCTTACCGGATACCTTCCATTTCTGGTATGTCTGAAATTATTTTGTCCTAATTTGGAACTTTCTCCCTTTTCATATCCAAGACCTCTCTTATCATTTCCACTCTTTTGTCTCTGAGTCAGCTCATCAAGCTTTACCGAACTAATCCTAAAATTTTCTTTGTATTCATTTGCAATGAAAAGATCATTCTTAAGAGTAGTAATCTACTTACCAAGTTCTTCTTCATTGTTTCTGGTTCTTTTTAATTCGCTTTCCAACTAAGTGAATTCTCCAATTATTTTGTTGCATTCATCATATTTCTCTTTCAGGGTGTGAGCAAGATTTTCCTCATTTTTCTTCCTTTCTTCTATCTCTTTAGTCATCTTCATCATCATAGATTTCATCTCATGTTTAAGGTTTGTATTGTCTCTAGCAAGTTTTTCACATTCTTCGGTTATCTCCTTCAAGGTTTGATTCAGGTGAGCATCATCCATGTTTTCACTTTATTTTTGTTTAATCTGATCACATAGATCTTTTCTCTTCAACTTGGATTTAACTATCCGATCCTTCAATGACTGGATGAATTTCTTAGCATCTCTAAGATTTTCTTTCAATTCTTGAACTTCTTCTTTAGAATGATCAAGGTCATCAAGTGCCACCAAAATTTGTTGTTGAAGACTACCAGATTCCATCACATTCCAAGATCCACCTCAAGCTGCAAATATTATTCAAAGGAACTGGCTCTGATACCAATTGTTGGACTCAAGGGAACATTGAGAGGGGGGGGGGGGGTGAATCAGTGTTCAACAATTTTAAACTCCATCAATCTAAAACTTGAAACCATTTCATCATTGCATTAAGGAAAAGATGTATGCATTCAAAGTAAACATTCATAACACCATAACACATAGTTTTTTGCATGGAAACCCTATTAGGGGAAAAACCACGGTGGAGGTTAATCCACAATTTGAGTACTCAAATATAATTGTTTACAAAAGGAATGCACTTGCATTCAGGCACACTGCCTAGAGTTCATTGTTCAAAGAGAAAGGCTTACTGCCTTACAAAATTCAGATTAAAACCATCTGAAGGGGTGAACTGAGATAGTATCATCTACTTATGCCAAGTGACAGTTTCAATGAAGCTCATAGATCTGATTCTAGATCTTCTTTCTGATTCTGCACTTCGCTTTGCTCTGTTCTACTCTTTTATGCTCTTTGCATCACTTATAATCAAGTTCGCACTACTGCACTGCTGAATCTTGCAATTTGCACTACAAAACACATACTTACATTCACACTTCATACTAAATGATAAAAATGGAATCTCTTATATATATACGCAATCAAGGATTTATTCATCCACCAGTCGGCTTTACAAAATATTAAGTTACTTTTTTTATCTTGTCGGCCAAATCCATCACTAAATCTTTATGCACATCCTCCAAAGTTTGTTAAGACAAAGAGAGGACCCAAATAACACTTAATCAAGCATGCAGACTTATAATTTATTATATCTTATACATCCATAATTACCACCCTTGCCAAGTCGGCCTTATCGCACAGATAATCAACAAATTAGTGCACCAAATCTTCTAGATCACGTACCAATGAGTGGGACTCAAAACCAAGATTATGCAAGCATCAACAATTCTTCCTCAGAGATCCACAACCCAAAATATATGTTCGGTAAGGTGATTAGATCAACTTTTATGCATGTAACTGGATGTCCCATTTTTTACTCTGTTCTGCCGATAAGAACCAAAATTATACTGTACATTCAGATGCAAGACTTAAGTTGCATGACTTGGGTTTCCATCAATGACAACACTTACAAGCCATATGCCAACACACCTCTTCCTTTTTCATATCCAGTGACACATTGTGTTACATTATTCTAGATAAATTTCAAATTGGTTTCTAAGGTGAAGCCTATTGCTTTCACCTCCTGAATAAGGGCCACATCCTTATCTTTCACCAAGTTGAGAAACCTTCCTACTATTTTTTTTATGTTAGGGGATTCCAAGCCCCCGAGATTCCAGGATACATAGTTAAGATTCATAGGATGCAAATTTTGGGTGGGTCTCCTTATCATTTCTAAAGTTATCAAAACATTTTGGCATTTTGACCTCAATTTCCACCCTTTTAGCAGTGGGCATTGGAATGATCACACTATTCTTTTTTATTTTATGTTTGACAATGTGCAAGATTCCCTTGCCTAGAGGGACAATTATCTCCTCTTTCTTCCTTGTCTTTTTAGGTTTTTGTGAGGGCCCATCCTTAGATTCTGCAATCCATTTTGTGACCTCCTTTGTATTTTTAAGTTTCCTATATCTCTTATAGCCTCAAGGCTTCTAAACATCTTATAAAATTCCAAGTAAGGGGGACAAGTATATGATGTTAACTCGTCACAAATGCCCACCCTACCAGGACCATTATTTGGTTTTATTAACAACTTTTTTTATTCCACTTCATTAATGCCTTTATTTATGTTAATTGATTTGTCACATTCATCCATTTTTCCAGCAATTAGTCCACTAGCATCCACCAAGATAGCATTAGTAGATTGTTCCACTAAGTTTTCAAAACTTTCTTTCAACTTAACACTTCCCAATAATCCAGATTGGTTTGAATCCAATCTTCTGCTAGCATCTTGTAAGATATTAGTGTTCTAGCTTTTGGTTTCAAATTCATTAACCATTTTCTTCACCATAGATGGTGAATTATTATCATTATTATGAGGGTTAGCTCCTCTTACTTCTAGGTTTATAAAGTTTTCAACATTCCACTCCTTGAGCTCTTGGGTTTTTATATTTAATTACACAATCTTCCTCTCTGTAGATTCTTTAACTATGTTATTGGTTTTTCCTATTCGATTTTTTTAATATTTTGTCTTATTTTATCCATTACAAGTTATTGGGCATTATTTTTCCCAACAACTCTATTCTTGGCCATTTTTCCTGAGAGGTGGTGGTTGTTAATGATTTCATTTGAGAGATTGTCATTTTTAAGATAGGTCACCCTTATCAGATGTAGGATCCACTTTAGCATTTTCTAAATCATCCATTAGACTATCAAATTGATTTGCTATTTTAATTAAAGACTCAGTTAACAGTGCTCTTATGGTTGTCAAAGAATGTTCTCAAGGAGTTGACACAGTTTCTTGGATGGGGTTTGTTTGCAATACTTCTAGGCTAGTTTCCCTCTTATACACCGACCCTTTGGGATTCTCCATTATCACTAATGCTAGTTTCCCTCTTATATGCTGACCCTTTGGGATTCTCCATTATCACTAATGTTAGTAGTCTAATTTCTCCTTTTCAAATTCTTGGTTTTTAGGAGCCCTTTCTAAGGAGGTTTCGTTTCCCATTTGGCCGTTAGAAGGGGTGTGATTAATAACTTTCCTAATAATTAAGGGGTAGTTCCTTCTCAAATGTCCCTCTCTTCTACAAAGATAGCATGAATTAATGGTTCCAAGTACTTCAATGACACATTCAATGGTTCATGTATCTAATTTAACCTCTAACCCCTCCAATACATCCATACCAAGATAGAAGGACACTAGAGCCCTAGCGTCAGAGTGTGGGAGGGAGGATTTGGTGTCCTCCATCTGTATGATACTCACATAGGGCTCCAATAATAGAGGGAAAAAATTCCATACCTAGGGAGGAACATATTTTATTGCCACCCATATAGGGCACAACAAATCCAAAACTTTGTCATTTAAAGCCTCGGGTGACCATGCTAGGGCACGAAAGACCGAATTTCCAACACTCCAAAATTATTTTTAATCACAGTTTCTTGCATTATATGATTTTTTAGAAAGAGGATGAACAACCCACATTAGACCATTCTATAGGAGTATTGAATCCATAATTTTCTCCCCCAAATGTTCAATAACCACTCATCCATGTATTTTCTTGTCAGGACTTTGGAAATGTCTGTGGCTGCTAAAAAAATGTAATATTTTTTAATTTATTATCTTCTTCGCTTATAGATTTATTTAATTCAGGGTTTGGAACCAAGACAACTTTTCTAGGGGAGGCCGAAGGATAATTTCCTTGTCTTTCACATCCCCCATCTTTGGCTTCTTCACAGTCTTGCACGATAAAATTCACACTAGGCGAAAGGTTTTCCTCTTCACCAGCCATGATGTCTCTGAAAGATTTGGAATGTGAACTATCACCATTTTCCCCACTCACCCTTTTTGTCGATTCATCAAGGGGTTAGAACCCCCCTCCATTATTATGATAAAACCCTCAATTTACACTCTCATGCACAAAGACAAAGAACCAGAAAGATAATACAACTCACACAAAAGAAATAACTACTTGGAAGGTAGATTGAAGGAAAAATAAGGGCATTAAAATGGACCGTATAGAGAAAATAAACCTTGAGTGGAGCAAGGTCGAGTCTCCTCCATCGCCTCATACAAAACCCTCATTTGGGTGCTTCATGTTATCCTCTCGCATGCTCCTCCTTTAGGTTAGTATTATTTTCTCTTACCTGAACCTTGTTTGAATTAATCTAACAATGCAAAAAATATATTTATGAGTCTCAACCCCCTTGCGAGCCTCATTTCTCCCATCATGTAACCAATATAAGAAATATTTAAATGGTTCTCGCTTGATAAAATTTATCTGAATAGTGTTCCTCATCACCCCCCATTTTTATATTAGATGTTTGAGATGCAAAATCCAAGAAATCTCTAATACAATGAAGATTTTGGTTGTTTTCCCTTTTTTTTTGCAGTGTTGGATAGTTTTAAAGGACCAATAGACTTATTTTACTTATTCAAACTTATTTCTTAATCATCAATCTTGCATAGAATTTTACTAAGTCTATTAAGTCTCTTCTTCCCTTTATTTCCCTTCATTCCACTAATTTGTAGTGTTTTGACAAAAATCTAAAAAAAATATTTGTCTTGACCTCCCATCCTCTTTTGCATTCTCTCATTCTCTTGAAATATCCTTGCCCCTTTTTTCCTTTTGTGAAGTTATAAAGCTCAATCAAACTACTTCCCATTCCTTATTCCTCATAACCTTGAGTTCTTCTCCACTCTTAATTCTCACAACTCTTGATCCCTTCCCTATTTCCCCTTTATACAATTTTGGAGTTTCAATTAATATCTTCCTTCATCTATTTTTACCTCTAGGCATCCCCATCTCTTTCCATTTTTTAGTCCTTTCCTATTCTAGTATTTTACAAAATTATAGGTTTCTAATAGACTTATTTTGTATCCTATCCACCTCAAAACCTCCCAACCTCTAGTTTCTTGATCATTTCCTATATTCCTTCTAGTTCCCATTTCTTTGAAACTTATGTTTTAATTCTAGACATTTGGACTTCCTCTAGTTCTACCTCCACTTTCAATTGTCAATTCTATATTGTATTAAGGTAAAAGTACAAAGTTGTGTCACACTTTTGGCCAACTTATCAACACAAGTGAATTTAAGTATTTCTAACTAAAAATCAATTTTAGTCAAACATATGATCTAATAAGATTCATTCTAGTTAAGTTAGATAAGTCCACAACCTTTTGAACTAAAATTGTTGGCTAAATGCATATGTAGCACCACTTTAAGGCTAATTTACCAAAAAATTAAAATTATTTAAAAATTGGCGTTTCAACAATTACTACTCATAAAAAATAAAAATACTTTTTAGTAGATCCATAAGTTTAATTTTCAAAAATATATATTTTTTAATAGTTTTATTATTACTTATATTTTATTTTTTATTTTTTCTAAAAATAGGTTATCAAAAAAATATTAGGTTGATTACCATGTCAAGAAAAAATAGTGAAACTTATTAAAAAAAAATTGAAAAAAATATGATGCACTAGATAAAATAATCTATATCAAGATGGTACATTTGTTTTCTATTTTAGATAAATAGTTAATATGAAAGTTGACATCAAATAGAAACAACCATGTTGTAATACAAACACATTTTAATATTTATTTAAAAATATATATTTATCAAAATTGAAAAAAATATATCCATGCACTAAAATTTCAAGTTATAAGTATACACAAAAAAATTAAAGGAAAAATAATTGAATTTATTATATAAAGATCGACGTCTCATGTAACTTAATTTTTTAGCATTTTTTTACTTCTTGTATTCTCTCTTTATTGTGCTCTCTTTTTTATCCTTTTTATGCTTTTTGTACATTTTCTCTTTTTTGTGCTTTTAGATTCCTTCCTTATCCCTTCTGTTTGATATTCTTCTTTCTTGCTTTATCCCTTTAATTGTTTTTGTTAGGTTCTAATTTTCTTTTTGCTTGTCTTATCTTCTTCTTTCCTTGGTTATTGCTTTCCAATTTTTCTCTTATTGGTCTTTATTTTTTCATTATGCTTTATTTTCATATTGTTTGTTTACCCCCCCTTTTTTTGCTAATTGTCAATTTTTTTTAATTTTTTTTTCATCTCTATCATCCCTCCTCCCCCACTCTTTATAAGGCTCTATCTGCACTCCTTTTTTACTATTTTTCCTCTTCCTGATGATGGATCGTTGAGTGTGATCCGAAACATCTTCGGTTTTAGACACAAAAATATACACAGTTGAATCCAAAAGCAGACAACAATAATTTTATCAACAACTAAATTATAGTGCCAATTTATAAAATATTATATTCAAATGATTTTTTAGTTTTTAAAAACAATACAAACATAAAAAATACTAAAAAATACACATTTTATTAGTTTACATCATTTCAAAATTATATATATATATATTGCCACTTTTTAGTGATTCAACTTTAAAATTTGGATTAGTGTTGGTTGTTTCATTTATAAAAGTGTGAAACAACTTTGTAATTTTACCCATTCTCATAAAGTTACCAAATGACTTTGTTGATGCTTTATGCCTCTCATGTAGAGTTCCTTTAGACTTTGGGATGTTCCTATTTCTAGATCTACATTCTTTCTGCACATGTTTTCTTGCATCCTTGATTCACTCATTTTCATCCATTTACAAAGTTTTGATGGACTTCCAAGTTTTTGTTATAATGTCAACTCTTGACATCTAGTCCTAATACAAAACCCCACAGCTCTTGTCCCGCATCAATTTTTTTGTATTTATTCCATATTGTCTTTGTCACTCACCGAATCTTCCCTAGACATTATTAATGATCCAATTTGATCTATGTAACTATCCAACTAGATTTTTTATTCCTAAAAACTACTCTTCATCTTAAGGGCATAATTCAACATGCAATTTCAATGATGGATGATGAAGTATAGTTCACCATGAATGTGGTGGTTGAGTTGTAATTCACTATGAAAGTGATAGTTGAGTTTCAACTCCTAATATTCAGGTCACACCTATTCCATATTGTCCATCTCATAGATTTTATGGGAATGTATTTGTCTTGCATCCCATATTTATGACTTCTTGTTCTTCATCAAATTCTTTTAAGCAATTGGGTGACCAAGTGAAACATTCTGCATATATCAATGTTAAATACACAAGACAATTGAGAGAGGGGTGAATCAGTTGTTTATCAAAACATCAAAACCTTCATTAATATTCAGATCCTTATCAACCTTATTAGCCTTTAATCTGTTAAAATGATTTAGCATGAAAGCAAATAATAGAACTAGAAACACAACATCATGCACAATAGAACATCATATTTATGTGGAAAACGCAAGAAAGGAAAAACCAAAGTGAGGATTAGCTCACAATATAAAGTAATTGCAACATCGAGTACAAAGGGCTCACTGCCCAAATGAAAGAAGGGCTCACTGCAAGATTAGAAAGAAGAAGATAGAAGATTGTTACAATGATAATTCTGTCTCAAAGCAATAGAAAAGATCCACCACAATATCACTAGATCATTCATAAACTCTTTGAAGAATGTAGACACCTTCTACTTACTGCTTCTAGTAGTCTAACACATTAAAGCTCATAGTGCACTTCACACTTTTGTACTTCACACCACATTTCACATGACTCATACTTCACACTCATATCCTCCATCAATTTAGATCGCTCATATATACCATCCTCAACCTTGAAGACAATTAACAAGGTTGGCTATGCACCTCAAACGTGAAACTTCAAATTAGATTAGCACCAAAATATTCCCACGGTGGAGAGGAATGAAAGTAGACCACATCACACCTTAACTCGGACCCAAATTCACACATACATGCCACACCACACTTCTGCAAGCACCGAAGCACATCTGCAATTAGTGTAAACACTCAAGTTCAACCGAACTTGTGTTAACACCATTAAAAAATTAAGTAAGTGCTTCCTTTGATCCAAAGATGGAAGACCACACACATCACTTGAACACAATTTGGAATATTCCATCAACACCCTAAAATCCAAAAAATTCTTTCACAACAACTTTCACCTGAAGAATATACCCATCATGTACACTCAATTAACCTTCCACATACTATAACACATGAATCTAACCTTACGAAGCACCAAATCATAGACAACTCAAACTGAATATATATATGAGAAATATTCAAGCACATTCCCAGATTTACAAGACCAAAAACCAAAATGCGGAGAAATGTGGAGCAAAACCATTTCTCCTAGACAACACTATTTTCACAATTCACACACTAGTGAACACAACTTCTTTTACAAAATGATCTAGAACATGAAAATTTGGATATAACACCTTTGAACACTTGTGATAAACATATCCAAACCGCACAGGCAAAACTTCAATACTAAAGAAATGTAGAGGAAAGACCAAAACACTACTTCTCCATATATAACACACTTTACCACACTATTTCATTTTTTTTTATTCAAATTTTCTCAAAAGCACTTGGAAACCAAGCACCACAAACACATTCTCATCATATGCAACACTTCCTCATTATAACCAAACCAAATGCAATACAATAACTCAACCACACTAGAGGTTTAACTTCCACAACACATGCTTATTAAAGAAACACTAGAGGTTGACACTAGTGAGACTACTAATGACAACATAATGCAACTTAATCAAAGCATCTCTAAGGTTGAGATCAATGCAACATAGATCTGTTGACATCAAAGACAACACACAAACTTCCAAAATATGTATGTATGTATAAGTTTTTTCTACAAATAAAGGTTAATTCATTTTTTCTTCCATGAGACAATAATGTTGAGAAACCTCTAGGGTTTAATTTTTTGTATGACGAGTTGTTGAGAGAATAGTATGTTTTATAAATCATGAGGATTTTTTTGCATTATAAAAGACATTAGTTATTCATTGTCTTGATGGCCAATTGTAGATCTTTAAGAGAAATTCCATGTCATGAATTATGAGAGCATTCTTGCATATGATTTCCTCTTGTCATACGCGTTGCTATGATCGTAATGAGAATTTTGATGAATGTTATAGCATTCTAATTTAGTATAATTTTTGTATTGGCCTCTTCTTTATTTCATATGAATTTCTAGTATTTTGAGATATATTATTTAGTATGTTCTATTATTTGATATTATATTTTTGGTGTGTGTATATGTATAAATCATATTTTCTTGTGATTTCAAAGTGTTGTTTTATTGTTAAACTATAATTCTTTAACCCATTCGATTAGGCATTGGCCCAAGAGTTTATGATCAACCATACTCTCAAAATGAAAATATCTTCCACTAGTAGTTTAAGAGTACATGTTAGTAGTTTGTATACACCTCATGGTTTAGTGAATCATCTAGGGAAGCATCTCTAGTGAGCCATTAGAGTTTTTTCCTAATAAATCATGTTTAATATACCTTCATCTTATATTTCTATAATGGTATTCATATTATATTAAAACAGGTTTTATCTACAATAGGTTAGTCTTTGGTATAGTGCTAATTTTTTGATGAAAGTCATTAAATACAATTGTAGTGCTTTTACTTTTTTTTATCATTAGTTGTGACTAATCATATTAATAATACCTCTAGGAACACTCTGATAGGTCTAGCTAAGCCCAAAGTGAAAGAGATAATATCCAATCAATAATTGGCCTTAAATCACTAGCATTATGTTGAAGAGTTGACCGATCCTGCTTTAAGACGACATTTTACTAGCCTTGAAGTGGATTGGTTCCTCTATGAGAGTATAAAAGTATTCTAAGACCCAACAAGCCCTTAGGAATGTAAGCCTATGTGAAAATCCTATATAATCACAATTGTATACATTATCTTTTATATTTTATAATGTAATTTAATTATCTATGGAAATGATAAACCCTTTTCATTTAATATATTTAAAAATATTTCACATATCTACTTAATAGTTTTTCCTTTAATGATTGTATATAATGATAACAAGACAATTACAATAAACTATTGTAATATTAATCAATCAATGTCAATATTTTAGCTTCTAAAACTAAGAGAGGTCCTAATACTCCACAAAGATAGCGATTTATACAATTTGTTTTCTATTTACTGTGTGTTGTCTATGGTTTGGTGGAAGTTATATATTGGAAAGATTTCCATGCATCACTAAGGAAGTGATCAAAATGTTTTTTGTTGACTATACCAAATTGTTTATATTTATTTATGGGTAGCATTTCCTAAGCATAATGTTAACAACAACTATCTATTTATCAAATTTGCATAATTGGTTTATGTACTTATATAAAAAGGTATCATTGTGTGTATTTGTACCTTCCAACAATGATCTATTTGTTAAATTTTCTTAATTTATATTTACTTTATGATTTTTCTTATTTAGTAAATAATATATCAAATTATATGTTAGGTTGCATTCACCATAATTTATCTCGAAACCAAATAATGTTTAACAAGCTATCTTCATAAAAAAATTGTAAAATTAGTTTATGTATTTCTATAAAAAGTATGATGGTGTATATTTATAACTTCTAGCAATTTTATATCTATTAATTTTGTTTAATTTAAATTTTATTTATTGATTTTCTTATTTAGTAAATAAGAATTGTAGAGATAATGGACTCCTTTCCAAGGTTTTCAAGGGGATAAAAGAGTAAACACTTATTTTCTAGTGGATTTTTGTTAGATGTAGTTATAAGTATCTTGGTAGGAAATCATTGTAGAATATGTTTAGTGTACCCCTATTGAAAATCCTTAGAATATTTTAAACATATATGAATAATAGGGAAGAAAATTAACCTCAAGTCTTTTTGCAAGAAAAGAAGAGACATATGGGCCATTAAAAAAATTCATGTGTAGGAGCATTAACTAGCAAGAAAGTAAGAAGTTATTAAGTCACCAAAACAAAGGTAGGTTGAAGATCTATGGAGGGATCAGAAAAATCCTAAAGTGAGCTATGCAACATTTAAATTGGATGGTTTACCCAACCATAATTCATGGTGAGGAATTGATCAAGAGGTTTGTAAAATTTATACAATAGCAAGGATTGTTGTGTTATGATTAGGCACAAACTAAAATACTCATTGAAACATTTGAAATATTGTATTAACTATAATGGCAATAGGATATGCATAAAATATACATGTTGATGTAAGAAGGTTGTAAAAGCTTTCAAGAAAATACAATTAGTAGTTTTCTAGCCAAATTTCATAACCTTTTCCAAAATTCCTATACCTATACTAAAATAGGAGCTTTGGAAGAAGGTATGAACACCTATACATAAAGGATTAAGAAATTTTGTTAGGTGTTGAATTTTACTAGATGTTACTTTTAGAAATATCTTAGAAAATGTATATATAACATGGAAGCATAGACAAGGAATGTGAATTGTTTGAACAAATGCCTCAAATAAATGTCTTATGGATTGTAATGATTGTAGTTCACATGCACAAAATGAATTTATTGAAAATTCTTTAGAAAATTTCAAATAAATATAATTAATAGGTGTAAATCCAAACTTGACAATGTTTGTTAGTATCCTCCTTGTTTATGATGAATTTGGAGCTTTACAATAGAGTATCAACATCCATCAAAGAAAAATGATGGGGGTTTTTGTCAAATATTATAATTTTAACTTCCTTGAGATACATGTGTGTAAAATGTGGAACCATATACAAGGAACATGAATTGGATGGCATGATACCCCAAAGAGATGGCATCTCATACAATGTAATGATTGTAGGATATGCAGATTTATTAAAAATGATTCATAAAATTTCATGTAAATACAATTGGGACATGTAGAGTGAAATTCCACAATATTTTCCAATATCCATTTTTCCATCAAAATATATGCATATGAAAAATGTGGAATTATAGACAAGGTATGGTATTGTATGTTTGATAGGAATTTTTTACATTGAATGTGAAGAATTCCCAATAGATAGACCACAATGATTGGATGCATGGGTAAGATATGAAACTTTAGCAGGTAAAAATCCCTTGACAACTAACTTACTCTTCATGTATTTTATTATAAGTACCAACCCCAACCACTAATAATTTTAGGGGAGGTATGTAGCCACTATTGTATGAGTTTTACAATCTAATTAAACTATTCTCCTCAGTATGTAATCTAGACTGATATTCAAATTAGAAAATATAAAAGAGGGCATGATCTTTTGGGGGTGCATGCATAATTATCTTGAGTAGAGTAGAATGAACAACTACACATGCTATTGAAGATACACATGCAACAATACTATGAAACAATACTTACTAGGTAACAAAGATGTCAATAATTATGTTATGGTATGGAATGATTGCAACATGCACATGTATTTAAATATATTTATTAAAAATTCTTTAGAAAATTTCAAGTAGTTTGATAGTTATGACTAGTTTGGGGGGTCACTTAGACCATAGTACATGATGGCTATTTCAAATGTGTGGCTTAAATGGTTTGGCCACGAACAAAAAATTGGTACCTACAATTTGACAATAGTCAGCTTTGAAGACTAGGTATTAAAAGGCTTTCACCCACCAACCAAATAAGAGTATATAAAGAGTTGTCATGTCTAAGAGGAAAGTTATTATAAATTTATACTCTTTCACCAGTCATAGGCAATTTGTATTTGCTAGATTCATAGTTTTTTATAAAAATGCATTCATGTTTGCCAGTATACTCTAAGTCTCTCTAAGTCTGTTTTATCTTATTGCATCATACACCACTTTAACTTGAATATGATGACATGGAGTATTAAAATATTAAGAAGGAATAAAGAACTTTAGAATCACTTAATTTTTACCACACCCTAACTTGTGATTGCTCCTCTCTTTTTATTTAAGCTAATATAAAATTAATTTTCTACTAGTAATTTTTAGAAATCAATAAAAAATAGATTTCAACATTTTCTAATTAAAAAATAAAAAATTACAAATGTAGGCATATAATGGACAAATGGATTATATAGAATAATAAGTTATGTATAAGGCATGTGATTTTTCTTATAAATTTAAAATTTGGAGGCTTGATTAGCACAAACATTAGTAGGAGTCAATGTGTAAGTTATTATAGTGTTGAATTCAATTTTTCTCAATTTATCATACTTATTGTCTTTTATTTGTGAAATGATGAAAATGTGGGATTGATGCTATCATATGGTTTTGGAGATAGAGCATACCCACTTTTTCAATTTCATTCAAGGGTAACCCTAAAGATCTCAATGCAAAAGAGAAAGAAATCTTGTAATAAGGTTGTCTTAGGGACTGAATATGATCTAATGAGGGGTTCACCACGAAGTTTTGACTTGCAAAAGACAATGAAATGCAAGATGAAATTTAAAACCCTAATTGAATGCAAGATAACACTAAATGACCTAGAAAAGTGAATGACATAAAATAGAAAACTACAAAACAGAATGTGTGCACCTAGAAATGGCTGGATGGAGATCTGGAACATTGAAAATATGACATTAATGCTAACTGGGACTCATTCACCAAGCTGGGAGAATCAATCCAGATTTTGGAAAACTGTGTAGGAACATGAATCTGCCAAAAGGGTATCTAAATCTGCAAAAACCTAAAAATTGATTGAAACTGGGACTCATTCGCTACAAGTGGTGAATCAGTCTAGTTGGGCTTTTCTAAAACTTCAAAGGTTGATCTCGCTCTTCTCTGTCTGATTTTTACTTCCTGATTAGTTTCTAGATATGAATCTCTCATTTGCAACCTGTAGGTCTTCTCCAAGGTTCTCCAAGTCTTGATGACAACTTTGGAAACTTTGGATGCTTTGCAACTTTTCTCCAATCTTGCTCCTTGAGAAATTTGCAACCTAGACCTACAAATCACACACAAAGGAGAGGAAAAAATGTTGTTGGGTTAGTGGATAAGGAAAACCCCGTTTTGGAAATCAATCCTTGAAATGAAATCAAATAGAAGTGGAGAATGATGAATGAACAAATGACAATGTTGCAACTCACCAAACCCTAGCAATAAAGTGTTGTAAATATGCTTGAAATGACTGCAATTGATGTAGATCTTGATCCTTTCTTGAATGATGTTGATCTTGAATGGAACACTTCCTTGAATCATAAACCCTACATCATAATTGTTAGCACAAAAGCAAACATGATGCATGAAATCCTTGACATGATGGTTGATGCTTGAATGTTGCTCTAGAATGCTTGATAATTTACCCTTGAATGCTCTTGAATGCTCTTGTGAATGCTTGAATTCTCTTGTGAACTCTTGAGTGCTTGTTAGATTGCTATGTGAAAATTTGAGTGAAAGAACCTTGTATTTATACTCAATTATGTAAGAATTCCCAAAATTACAACACTACAAGCTGACATCAAATCTAGGAGAATAAAATCCCGCCAAAAATTTGAATTAATTTTGATTTTGGGCCACACAAGACTCATTCGTCCAAGGTGGTGAATGAGTCACGTCAGGCATAATGTATGGGACCAAAAACCAAAAGTGATTAGAAATGTGTGAAAATGGGTTTGGCACCAAAAGATCTAGGTGGGACCCATTCGCCCAAGGTGGCGAACGAGTCCCAAATCACTAAATTTAGGCCATTCAAACCTGAAACACCTGAATTATGATTGGCTAATGATTGGTGTCAAGATTATCCTTGAAAAGATATAATAAATGAGGCTTGTGGATACAAAATAGGGCCAATTAAAGCACAAGCAAGCCCAATTATTAATGACAAGACTAGAAAAGTGTGAAAGTGTGTTACAAAACTTTACAACACTTTAGATAAGACAAGGTTAAGGTTTATTTTGATTAAAAAGAGGTTTATTATGTTTAGTTCATTAATACAACCTTAGAAAAGTGTGAAAGTGTGTTAAAAAACTTCACAACACTTTAGCAAGGTACCATTTAAATCCATTAGTTCATAAGGGCCCAAGACCTAATATGAATATGCTAGGCATATTACAACACTAAATCAAGGCCAAGTTAAGGGGATCTTTTTCTAGCATTACATCTAGCCCCAACTTTAGTGAGAGGAGGAACTTGCTTCGAACTCACACTAAAGTAGACTAAATGCAACAATGATCAAGGGGGTTCAAATGTACCAATGTTCGCAAGATAGGACAACCATGACCACGGGGGTTACGCAAGCCCCTAGGACTAAGGTCCTATGGTAGACCAACATAACCACAAAAGAACACACATGAAAGTGATAAAGAGAAACAACAAATCACAAGAATGCATTGTCAAAGACATAAAGGAGATGAAACAACATGAAAAGGAAAAGGGGTGGATCAAGCTTTGATCGTTTGTCCATCGTGATGTGGATCAAATCTAGGTTGTTTGTTCGAAAAATGCATACTCACTTTGAGGCAACAAAACTCCTGGTTGTCTGTTTGGTGAGAAGTCCTAGAAGGTGAGACACATACACAAGTGGCTATGGGGATAGTCATGCCTTGGTCGGGCTTCCCGCTCAAACCATACCGAAGTTATACCTCTTGATAGATTTAATAAGGTGCCAAGAAAAAATGATTTTCGAGCTTCATGAGACAAGCAAAACTTCATATGCTTGAAAGTCATGAAAGAACAAGATGGCTCCATAGGCATGAAAGTTGTGTTTTGCAAGATGGCCATATGACTAAAAGATGCAAAATGCAAAGTGTAAAGAAAGTTCAAAGGAGTCTTTCTTAGTTCACGCGAGGTATTAACTTAGGGGACATTATGCCTAATATCTCCAAGGGAGGACCAATCAAAGAATAGAAAATTCACAACTTAGAGGATGTAGTGTGTTGCATCAAGCTACTAAGAGGAATGTAATATACTAAGATAGATCACACTCTTGAAATAAATCACACCCAATGTCATCCACAAAGTGAAAAATGCATCGTATGAAATAAGAAAACTGCACCATGAACCATGAAAAGGAGAAATGCAAAATAAC
This sequence comes from Sequoiadendron giganteum, assembly GCA_007115665.2. Classification (NCBI taxonomy): domain Eukaryota; kingdom Viridiplantae; phylum Streptophyta; class Pinopsida; order Cupressales; family Cupressaceae; genus Sequoiadendron; species Sequoiadendron giganteum. The sequence continues at coordinate 731,125,747 of CM021102.1, forward strand.
AATGCCAATGTATGCCCCCACTTTAAATAAATTTCTAAGCACCATACTATGAGAAATTACTTTAAAGTAGAAAATGATAAATGCAAACAATAAAGAGGACATGAGATCCAACTTGGAAAGCCCTATGCCAAGTCATATGTTTCCAAATGAAGCTACATCATGTAAGAGAAAAGGAAAAGAGAGGGGTTGCCCCCAAAATGAAAACACCAAACACATAAGGGATTTATGGATTTGGGGTCAGTATGTTCTTGCTACAATGTTTTTAGAGAGCTTTGAATTGTCATTATTCCCCCACATACACATATAACTAGAAGAATGACACAAAGAGAGTGAAAACAAAGAAAAACCTTTTGGGTCAACATGGAAGAGATATAGGGTGTCTCAACGCCTTGCATCATCCCCAAAAGGAAAACACAAGATAAACAAAAAAGATAAAGGAAAAAGCGAAAAGATGTGTGACATAGAGAAGAATGAAGGTACAAATAAAGGAATGCCACAAAGAGAGAGAGAACATCAAACATAACGTCATGGGGGATCACATTACACACATGCAATCAAATAAAAGAAAATAAAATAGAAATAAATAATGCAAAAGACTAGTAAGCCACATGCAAGTCAACCTAAAGCATGTCATCCGCCTCCTAGTCGTGTTCAATGTATAGCGAAGGGGGGCAACTAGCCAAAGGGACAAGGGCAAGTGCTGAACTAGGAGAGGCACCAGGTTCAACACTCTTCTTAGGATAATTACCGTTTAAGCTCATGGAAGAGGAAAACAATGTGTTCAATTCATTATGCACCTCTTCGTCAGTTTTAGAAACCTCATCATCCTCATCCAAGTTAATCACAATAGGAGGTCAAATGATAATGTCCATAGAATAGTTCAACTGTTGTTATCATTGTTGTATTGGATTGTTTTTTTTCGGGGTAGGGGTAGAGTCATCATGCGTTGCTTCAGTCAAGTTCTGATTTTGATTTTCTTTGTTTAATTCTTCATGTAACCTGCAAGAAAGAGCACGATGTCTACACCTATGCTCTCTAGCTCCTCTGTTTCTTTTAGTTTTGTTTTCAAGTTGCATTTGTGTAGGAGTGGCTTGATCAACCATAGGTTTCTTTTCTTTCCTAAGGGGAGGAACAAAAGGAACCATAGGAGGTTGTTAGACCACTTTCTCTTTGACTTTGTATACTTCTTTTATTCTAGGAGGTGTGACTGGGTTGTTTTGATTGTCTTTAGGTCTTTTGTAAGAGGTAGGTGAGGGTTTTGTCTTAGGTTGGTTTTGGTCATTTGGAACTTGTTTAGGTTCTAGGATGGTAGGCTCGGTGGTGGATGGGGACATGTTTCAGAGGGATAGTTTTGATATCTTCTTTGCCTTGAACTTTTGATAGGACAAGAAAAATAAGTCTTCTCATGGTTTTATAGGTTCCATGGGCTTGGGCCAAAAGAAATCTAAGGCAAAGTTTCCACTGGCAGACAAAGGGTTAAAGCCACTATGGTGGATGGTGAATGTCTCATTATCAAAGGGAAACTTTAAGAATTTATGCACAACCAAAGGGACGAATTTCATGGAGCGAAGCCATGGATGACCTAGCTTCACATGAAATTGGTCTGATTGTGGGATGATGGAGAATGAGGCATCTAATGTTTTCGATTCTATTTGTAAAGGAAGAGTTATCGATCCCATCGAAGGGCAAGCAAAACCATTGTGTGTATTGATCTATGAATTTGGTTTATTGTATATATCTTGATAAAGCTCATGCAAAAGTAGAAATTCCTTGGTATCATCACATTCTCTCTAGAGGTGGGATATATTAGTATCCCATTAGTGGGCTTGTCATAGATACAACCGACTATGTAAAGAGGACCATCAAGTGCATGTTTAAGTATATCCTTAGAGGAGAAAGCAATTTCAAGAGGATTCTTAGTTTGGCCCTTACGAGGAATGGTGTCTATCACTCCTACCATGTCATTTATAGGATCATTATCTATAGAATCATATTGAATAGAATCATTGTTATCATCATTTGTGTCAACATTCATCACATCATTCTTTGTAGTTTCACTAGATTTGACAAATGTTTTTAATTCACTCCTACCATGTCATCCATAGGATCATTATCTATAGCATCATGTTGAATATAATCATTGTTATCAACATTCATCACATCATTCTTTTTAGTTTTGCTGGCTTTGACAAATGAAATACTATGTTTTTGCATGGGGTTAGTGAAAATTTCCAAGTTTTGGTTAGGAGGGGCAACAAACTTATTTCCTTGATCACTAACACCTCCAATGGAAAGATGGCTGGAATCAATGAGGTCTTGCAAAAGATGTTTAAGACACTTGCAATGTTCTGTGTCATGTCCATTTTGTCGGTGGTAATGGCAATAAGAATTTTATCTAAAGCTTGAGGGTAAAGGCTTATTAGGATCGGGTGTTTTGATGGGAGGCAAGGTAATCATTTGTTGTTCTCAAAGTTGGGACATTGTGTTATGAAGGGTATCGAGTAAGGGAGTGAATTGTCTTTTTGGGTCCCCATAGCAAAAGGGTTCATGGCTTTAACAACAACTACTTGGTTATTGGCATTGTGAGCTGGTTTTTGAGGGGGATAGAATTGAAGGAATCCTTTATTTTGTTTTCTAAAAGGTTGGGAATTATTTTGGTTTACGGGCTTGGATTTCTTAGTTAGGTTAGAAGTGGACTTTGTATCTCAACTACTAACTAAATTTTGATAATCATAGAGGGTGGTACACAAGTGCATGAAGGATGGGAATTTCATCATGGTGAGCTTGCCTTGGGTATTTCTTTTCAAAATTTCTATGAACATCTTTCGAAGGTGAGGGTCGGGGACCTTGACATCAATTTGGGAATAAAGCGATTGATTGCGTGAGATAAAGTTAGTTATCTTTTCTTCTTATTTTTTCTTACATCTCATCAAATCAACCGAGGTCATCTTAGGAGTCATATGCACTTGGAAATGGTTTACAAAATCCTCAACAAGTTCATTGAATGAACAAATTGATTTGTTCGGTAAAGAAGAGAACCATTCCAAGGCTATATCTTTTAAGGACCTAGGAAAAATCTTAGCTAGGAGTTTATCATCAAGGAAAAAGTCACTACATAAGGCAGTATAGGCATTAACATGGTTAGAAGGATCTCCCTTCCCTCCATATTTTTTGAATCTAGGTACCTTTACACCTTGTGGAATTAGTGTTCGCAATATCTCCAAGGATAGTGGACTACTTTTGACATAATATGTACATGGGCCATTTTGATTTTGGTTGATGGTGGAAACTTGCTTTTGGAGGGATGAAATGGTTTTGAAGAGTTGATTAATGAGAGGGCCATTGCTTGTGTTATGAGATGGACGTGACAAAGGTGAAGGGGTGTATGTGTTTGTAGGACAAGTGAATCGAATTCTTATAGTTGGTAAAGTGGTAGGAGATATAATGTGTGATGCCACATAGGAACTAGGGATGCTAGCGGGAAAACCCTAGGAAGGAGTCACATTACTAGTTTGTTGCATTGTTGTTGTGACTTGAGGGTTGGTATAGGTAGGTATTGAGTCTATTGTTATAGGAGGATAAATTTGAGTTCCTCCTTGGCTTGTGACATTGTTTGTAGGTATAGGACAACTAGTGGTTGGGGGGAGGTGTTTTCTAAAGATTTGAACTATATTTTTCACAAGGTCAAGCCCATCTTCACTTTCAAGCATGCAGTGAATGTTATGTATAGTAGGGATGGTAGTAGTTGAAATGTTGTCATTTTGCACTTGATGTTGTAAGTTTGCTAGGTCCTCATGAATTTTAATTATGTTTTCTTGCGGGACATTATCATTCTTTGTTTCAAATTGCATACTACTTGAAGGCAAAGAGTTGTTAAGGGTATTGTCCATACCTAGTGTACTATTGTCAATGCTCGAAGTGAAAGAGGTAGACAACCCAAGATCCACAACGATTATGCTATCACAGGATGACATGAGTCTCTAACTTTGTCTCACTATAGTATTAGCAATAGGACCCCAAATACTCATACAAGGGCTACTAAATGCAAGGTGAATGTAAATACAATGTAAGCTAAGAACAATGAAATGCTTGTAATAGAAATTTTGGAAACTAAAATAGAAAGGTGCAATAACAAAAATCAAAAAATCAGAAACAAAACTTGAAATGCCAAAAAATGTAGTGTAGAATATGCATAAGGACTGATTCACCCAAGGTGGCGAATGAGTCCTAGTGAGGATTTTTTTCAAAATTTTCAAAAATTTTCAATTGAATTTTATGCTTGTTAGGTTTTAAGATCTATATTTGAGATGCAAATAATTTTTTTGAATGATTTTAAATGAGATTAAATGCAAAAATGCAAGCTATATGAGCTTTCAAGTTAATGCAAAATTTGAATCCCTAGAATGCAAGTTAACCAATGCAAATCTTAATCCAATGTTAATGCAAGCCAAATCCTAGATGATGATGCACTCCAAATCAGAATTTCAATGTTCTAAATGTAGGTTCACCAAAATGAAATTATGATAAAGTGCGATTGATGCTATCATATGGTTTTGGATATAGAGCATACCCACTTTTTCAATTTCATTCAAGGGTAACCCTAAATATCTCAATGCAAAAGAGAAAGAAATCTTGTAATAGGGTTGTCCTAGGGGCTGAATATAATCTAATGAGGCGTTCACCACCAAGTTTTGATTTGGAAGAGAGATTGAAATGCAAGATGAAATGTAAAACCCTAATTGAATGTAAGGTAACACTAAATGACCTAGAAAATTGAATGAAATAAAACATAAAACTACAAAAAAAAATGTGTGTACCTAGAAATCTGTAAATGGTTGGATGGAGATCTAGAACACTAGAAAATCTGACATTAATACTAACTGGGACTCATTCGCCAAGCTGGGAGAATCAGTCTAGATTCTAGAAAACCATGCAGGAGGGTAAACCCATAATAGTGGTTTACAATTTTGATGAGGAAGGAAATTTGTAAAAATTCTCACACATTCAAAATTTCAAGTTTTAAGGGGTTCGAACGAACTAGGGGGTTCACACGAACCCAAAAGAAGGGTTCGCTTGAACCCCTAGTTCGAGCGAACCCCCTTTTGCATGGTGGGTTCACTCGAACCCTATGATGTCACGTTTCCTCATAGAAACAAATGGAAAATTCAAAAAAAAGTGGGGTTCAAGCGAACCCCCCTTTGAGCGAACCCCCCTTCACCCTTTCGAGCGAAGGGGGGTTCACTCGAAGAGGGGTTCACTCGAACGCCCCTTTTTTGCCCTTCTCCCCCTCTTCCACCAAATTTTGCTAGATTTTTTCCCTTCGAAGCTTGAGTGGAGGATGAAAATGGATGAGAATTCACAGACCCAACTGGAATTAGGTAGTCCTCAGAATGAGCTATCCAACAAATATAATTTTAATATTTTTTGGTTTTATTATGTATTTATTTTTTTAGTTTTATTAAACATAGGTTTTTCATAGAAAATGAAGGTCTCTATTCTGCACATGTGGAAAAATAGCAAATTATCAATTTTTTTTTTGAAAAATATGAGTGCACCAGATATTGAAGTCCTTGATCCAACAAAAAAATAAAATTGAATTTTGATATATACAAAAAAAGTTACGCGTTATACGGTCATGCTATGTCTGAATTGTAATTGGTTTGACTTCAGAACTTGATTAAAGAAAAAATATTCAATAAAAACTATCTAACCAAGTGGAAGCACTAGATATCGGAGTTAAAAATCTAAATTCGAAAGAATTAGAATTTTATTCTTCATGGAAAAAAAGTTATGCTTTATACGGTGTGCGTCACTTTTTAAAAATGTTGTTTTCTGAAAAAAAACCAGTTTTTGTGGGAGATGGAAAAAGAAGTGCAATCTAATTCCAAAATTTTGAATTTTTTTTTTAGAATCTACAGACAAAATGTGACGAGACTCTAGTTTGCATCATCTTTAAATTCCTCACGCTTTAGCTGCTATAGGTGCCTGAATGTGAAGATTTAGTTAAAAATAATAATTTCAGTGTCCAGTTTGGCCAAAAATTGTAAACCACTATTGTGGGATCACCCAAGAACAAGAATCTTCCAAAAGGGTATCTGAATTTGCAAAAATCTAAAAATTGATTGAAACTGGGACTCATTCGCTAGAAGTGGCAAATCAGTCTAGTTGGGCTTTTCTGAAACTTCAAAAGTTGATCCTACTCTTCTCTATCTACTTTGTCCTTCCCGATTAGTTTCTAGATTCGAATCTTTGATTTGTAACCTATAGGTCTTCTCCAAGGTTCTCCAAGGCTTGATGTCATCTTTTGCAACTTTGGATGCTTTGCACATTTTCTCCAATCTTTCTCCTTGGGAAATCTGCAACCTAGACCTACAAATCACACACAAAGGAGAGGGAAAAATGTTGTTGGGTTAGTGGATAGGGGTTTTCCTTGGTCAAACACCGTTTTGGAAATCAATCCTTGAAATGAAATCAAATAGAAGTGGAGAATGATGAATGAACAAATGGCAATGTTGCAACTCACCAAGCCCTAGCAATAAAGTGTTGCAAATATGACTGAAATGGTTGCAATGGATGTAGATCCTGATCCTTGCTTGAATTATGTTGATCTTGAATGAACACTTGCTTGAATCATAAACCCTACATCACAATTGTTAGCAAAAATAAACATGATGCATAAATCCTTGACATGATGATTGATGCTTGAATGTTGCTCTATAATGCTTGATAATCTGCCCTTGAATGCTCTTCTGAATGCTTGAATGCTCTTGTGCACTCTTGATTGCTTGTTAGATTGCTAGGTGAAAATATGAGTGAGAGAACCTTGTATTTATACTCAATTATGCAAAAATTCTTGAAATTACAACACTACAAGCTGACATTAGATCTAGGAGAATAAAATCCCGCCATAAATTTGAATTAATTTTGATTTGGTCCACACGGGACTCATTTGCCCAAGGTCGTGAATGAGTCCCATCAAGCATAATGTATGGTGCCAAAAACTAAAAGTTCTTAGAAATGTGTGAAAACAGGTTTAGGACCAAAAGATCTAGGTGAGACCCATTTTCCCAAGGTGGTGAATGAGTTCCAGATCACTAAATCTAGGCCATTCAAACCTGAAACACCTGAATTATGATTAGCTAATGATTAGTGTCAGGATTATCCTCAAAAAGATGCAACAAATGAGGCTTGTGGATGCAAAATAGGGCCAATTAAAGCACAAGCAAGCCCAATTATTAATGACAAGCCTAGAAAGCGTGAAAGTGTGTTACAACATTTTACAACACTTTAGATAAGGCAAGGTTAAGGTTTATTTTGATTAAAAAGAGGTTTATTATGTTTAGTTCATTAATAAAACCTTAGAAAAGTGTGAAAGTGTGTTACGACACTCCACAACACTTTATCAAGGTACCATTTAAATCCATTAGTTCACAAGGGCCCAAGACCTAATGTGAATATGTTAGGCATATTACAACACTAAATCAAGGCCAAGTTAAGGGGACCTTTTTTTGTCATTACAATTTGTCAATAAAACTCTCTTCATTATGCGTGTTCTATTGATTTATTTGCTATTATATGTTCAAACTCAAATTCTAGTGTGTAAATTAAGTCTAGAGTCAAATTTAAATGTTCAAGTCAATTACTTGTTCTAATCGTCAATTTGAAATAATATCTACACCAAAATTCAATTGATTTTATATTAAATAGGCTTGATGGTAATAGAGCTATCTAATCTTTAACATGTGTATCATGGAATAAATATTTTTTCAATGTTTTAAATAATTTGACTTCAAACAGTATATATTCAATGCTTAAAGAAAATATATATTGAATAACATTCTATGTGTTTATGTATGTATGTATATTAATGTAGATTGGATAATGTTGCACATTTTTGATGCTTTAATTAAAATGATAAAATAATATTTTCATCCACCATTTATATTGATCTCTCAACATTATGTAAAATGTGCCAATTGACTAAGGTGCTCTACATTTTTTCTCATTGCATAGAACCTCCTAAAGACTCCTCTACACATCTTCAATTATTCTATACCTAAATGCTAATAGATCACAAAATAGAACTAGGTTAATCATCAATGGTGTAGCCAATTTTTTTTAGTAAATTCTACTTATAACAATGATAACATTACAAATATTCACCTAGTTTTAACTAAAATCATAACATACATTTCATATTCTACAATTACTACACTTTACAAAAATTTGAGTTTAACTAAACAAGATGTTGAAAGTTAATATATACACACACATATGTACATGCATATGTATGTACATGCATATGTATGTATATATATATGTGTATGCATGTATATGTATATGTATGCATATGTATGTATATATGTATATATATGTATATGTGTATGCATATATGTGTACATGTATGCATGTATATATATGTGTGTATTACAATGGGTGTTTGTTGAAGACCAAATTTATGATAATATGGATATTTCATTGATTTTTTAATAAAATTTGCATATAAATGAAATTAAATTCTAAAAGACAAAATGGATGATAAAAATAAATAAAGATGAGAATAATTACCTTATTAACTTTGTATGTCTTTTATTTGGATTAATTATTAAATTTTTTTTCCTATATCAAGTTGTTCATTTGAAATTAAATTATAGTTCATAATTAGCATAAATTATTTTTCAATTGGGTTCTCACATCTTCTTCAATCTTTTTCTTTTCTTCAATTCAAGCTTTTAGATCTATGATCACCTCTTTGGATTATTCAAGTATTTTGGACTTTGATTTACACTCTTCTTGAAACTATATTTTAGCTCAGAAATTATCTTCTCACATTCTTTAATGCTTCGTTTTCAATCTACATTAGATTCATTCGACTCTTGAAGTTGTAGCTCAAGTTTTTGATTAGATTCTTTCTGAGTTTCTCAATCTCATCTATAAAACGATAGATTTCTTCCTCAAAAAATTCTTCATCATCATCTTCATTATTCATATCAATATTCTCATCATATTCTTTTGACTCTTCTTCTAAGTTCATCTCTTCTTTTCTTCCATTCACGAGATAATTTTCTCTTTCAAAGAATTCATCGTTTGTTGTCAAGGGTGTTCTATTTATCACCTCATTACTTGAATTTGGTGCATTTTAATCAAAACCCTTCTTGGTATTTCCTTTTTTTCTTGCCATGTGTGCTTCCAAAATCTACTTTCTAGCAGTTAGGCTAATTCGAAAGAACCAACTTTTATACCAATTGATGAGCACACAATTATACTGAGTTGGGGGGTGAATCAATATAAGAACAAAAATTTACCAATTTAAAACTTTATCAATTGAACAATAACATTATTTACTCAACATCAATAATCATGCACATGAGAAGAACACAATTTAACATGTGATATTTATGTGGAAACCCTTGTGAGAGAAAACCATGATAGAATAATGCTTTTATATAAATTATTCTTACAACATTCGAGGCACCACCCCATAGGAGACACCAATCCACTTAGTTTGTAGGTGTCAACCTAGTAGAGAGACACCAATATCTCTTTTAGGAAGCACCAAATTTCGAAGAAAAGTACCACCTTCTATGTTTCTCCTTCAATGGATGGTGGACATTACAATCTTCTTCATTTATTCACTCCATGATTGCCTTTTCATGATTGATATATATCATCGATTCATTATAAATCCCAATCATGCATATATTTTACTGCTCAATTCTTCATATATTTCCTTGTATAAATCTACTTAGAACCTATTCATGTATCTACTCCAAAAGGTGATATATTATATGCTCCAAATTCTGCTCCTAATCAGGTATATAGTTTAACATGATAAGAACTATAACAAGTCTGCTCTAGATCTATCTTATAACTTACTACAATATGTTGAAAATAATTTCCTCGATATGTTGATCAAATTTGCCTTGATATTCTGATCCAAAAGAGGGTGAAAGTACAAAGCTATGTCACACTTTCAACCAACTTATCAACACAACTGAATTTATGTATTTCTAACTAAAAATCAATTTTGTTCAAACATATGATCTAGTGAGGTTAATTTTGGCTAAGTTGGATATATCCACAACTTTTCCAACTAAAATCATTAGATAAATGCATAAGTAGTGCCACTTTGAAGCCAATTCATTGAAAAAATAAAATTATTTGAAAAACTTGATGTTTCAACAACTCTTAGTCATGTAAATAATATTTTTTTTAAATATAAAAATACCCTTTTGTAGATCTATAATGTAGTTTATAAGAATATATATTTTTAAATAGTTTAACTTTTCTTTATATTTTATATTTTTAATTTTTACTAAAAGTAGGTTATCAACACAAAAATATTAGGTTGATTACCATCTCAAGAAAAATACTAAAGTTTCAAGTTATAAATACACACAAAATTTGAAGGAAAAAAAATACTATATAAAGATTGACGTCCCAAGTAACTTCTTTTTCAACATTTTATCTGCAACAAAATTATAGTGTAAATTTATGAAAAAATATATTCAAATAAATTTTTAATTTGTCAAAAAAATACAAACATAAAATATACTAAAAAATACACATTTTATTAGTTTACTTCATTTCAAAATTCAAAGCATATATGCCACTTTTTCAAGTGTTTCAAATTTAAAATTTGGATCGGTGTTGGTTGTTTTCTTTATAAAGTGTGACACAACTTTGTACTTCTACCCAAGAGGACTTATGAAGTCTGCACAAAAACTATTATAGAGTTTGCACCAAAATGGTTATCAAATCTACTCAAATTTCTTCACAAGGTTTGCCCAAAAAATGCTTATAAATCTTCAACAATTTGCTCATAAATGATATTGCATTATTTTACTTAACTCCCCTTTTAGTTAGCATATTAACCTCTTTTAAACATGTTTATGTTTCCTTTCACTCGTGCTTATTTGGTTTTCTTTAAATTGAATGATATATTTTTTTTACTTATCTTCAAATCTTCTTTCAAGTCTTCGTATACTTATTTCAAATTTACATGCATTCCACTTTTACATCTGTTAATTTTCTTCTTTTATATCTACATATATTCTTCTTTTATAATTTTTTACTCTTGATTTGCTTAAGGTGTATATGATATATATTTTTTTCTTCACACACACTTTCCAACTCTCTCCCTAAGGTTTCCTTATATATTCTCAAGGAGGTCGATTCATTTAGAGACATGTCTTTTTACTCTCAAATCTCATAACTCTTCATAAAAACAGATCACACCTTCTCTTTTTCTTAATCGCACCTACATGATCACATACTTTCCAACTTCCTCCTCCTTGGGTCTTCTTTATGCCTCCATATCTAGTTAAGGTTCATGTATGAATTTTCTCACCTCATTGCTCTTAATTGTCTTTAATTATGTCATAAGCTGCCAATTAGGTTCATAGTTCTACTATTCTTGAATAGGATTTATTTATAGTCCTCTTATCTTTGTCTCAAACACCTTAAAATCATTTCTCTTCGAAAGAACCATGCTAGTGGAAGGACGTGAAAGTTAATGGAAAGTTACTTGACCTCTAGGTCATAACCAAACTATATGTCTGATATCCACTTGCCTCAAATGTTCCAAAGAAAACTCAATGTAAAGCAACTCTTTGTGATCTTGTACCTCTTAATAGCTTGATGATGGCATTAATGGGACCATATAAGCAAACACTCCTTAGACTAGTTTTAACCATGAGGATATGAGACAGAGAGATTCTTGTAGCCTTCTCATTAATGATTTGAACCATAACGAAGATGCAAAATTCTTGTAATCCAACATGTTGTGCAAACCTTAAGAGATCCATACTATCAATGAAAAAAACATATTTAAAAACCTCCATGAAATTTTAGTTAACCAATGAAAATGAATTTGCTCCTCCAACTCCAAATGATTTCACCCCTTCATGCTCTCTAGGACTAAATTATTCTAGGTACATGTCCATGATCATTTTCCAATATTTGAAATGCTGCATATGTCTATGGTATCATCCTTGAATTTATGAGGAATTTGAATGGTGGCTTCACTAATTCTTTTGGACATAAAGCATTCAAGAAAATTGACTTACCTGGATATTATCACTATGGTTTTTTGGAGAGTAAGAGGGAACCAAAGGAATGTTTATAAAATGAATACAATACCTAGATAAGCCAGCTATTATGTTGTTACAACAAGCCAATGAAGCCTATTTTTTTTTCCTTTTCCTCAACTTTACCGCCCAGTCCATTTGTTTGGGTTTGCTTCGATATCGTCACCTTGAGTCAAACAATGCAAGTTGAGCGGGTGGCTCCACGAAAATTGAAAATGAATCCGCCCTTCCGTGAGAAGAGAATACAAATTCTCGTAAAAACAATAACGTTCGCTCCTTCCCAAGAAAAGGAATTTAAAAACACTGCTCTTTAAGCAATTTAATCTTCGAGCGCAGAGTTGTCTAAGGGAATTTTGAGAGAAATTTGTTACACACAGTGAGAAACAAACAGAAGGAGGAAGTTTGTTTTGGACTTTTCTCTTGTATTTTAGTATTGATTAGGAGGAAGTTTTTTGGGGGATTTTCTTCTTTGTAACAGTTTGAATATCCAGACATTTACGTATTGATTTGGAGAAGTTCTTTGTATCTGTAATACCTATTGTATGTGTTTAAATGTTCATACATTTCAACATTTATTCGGAGGAAAGTTTTTTTTTAGAGTTTCTCCTAGTTGAATGCTGAAACATTGAATAATAATTTAGCTTGTAATCAAATTTTATTTAAAAATAAATAAATTAAAAATTAATATTAAAAATAAAAATAAATGATAATAGTCAATAATGGTGTGGTGTGATGGTTGTTAAGTTGTTGTGTTGTTATTCTTATCATCAAGGTTCAAATTCTATTGAGATGCAATTGTTGAAAATTTATATTGGGGATGAGGTCCCTCTTTTGTGACCTCACCGGTTCATAGCTCAAAATCAAAAGCGTTTACCCTTCTTAATAATATAATAATAATAATATAATTTGTCTTACTAATATATCACAGAGCTTGTAATATATTGGATTTAGTGAATAAAAATTATTTTAAAGCATGATCATAAAAATATGTCAAAAACTCATCTATAAATAGCTTTTAGAAGTAGTATAAGAATAATCTCAACTTCATATATAGATTGTAAATTTTTGTACATAGTTACATAACTTGAACTAGTGGATTCCTAAAACATAGGGTGAGACTCCTCTATAATTTAAAAATAGGAAAGTTAAAAGTAAAATCTTACACAAGACTTGATGAAATCAAGTTAACAAATATAAATTTAGTTAAATACTTTTTATTTTTATGAATTATAAAAATTAACTAAAATTCTCCTGAAACATGCTGAAATAAAGTCTATGGTGATAGAAGAATTTGTCTACAAAATTGCAAGACAAAAATGAGATTAAATGTAAGTTATTGTTTAATTTGATCATTCTACATCTATTTTTGATTAGACTAGAGTGGGAAGATTTGTTTTATGTCAAATTATAAGTCAAAGCTTGCTAATACCCTTTCAAATGATTCCAGTATTCAAATTTTGCTTTGCAGGTTTTTGTGACATTCAAAATAGCAAGATATTTGAGTTAACAATTACAGGTTGTTGGATTTGAGATGATATGACAAACCGGAGGATTCGTGCTAATTATTCATGAAAACCTAAATCTTTTCCCACTTGAAACCTCGGTTGTGTTGCATATGGCATGTTGGAAAAAAGTCTCTCTGATCAAAGTTAATAAGAAAAAGATACGGGGCCCCACGATTGACGAAGTTAGACAGAGTCTGGGGCACCAGCACAGTAAGCCTGTTAGTGTACAGAGACAACTCCTTGAGATACTGAAACTCCCCAAAATCATTCGGTATTGACCCAGAAAGCGGGTTCTAATATAGATTAAGAATGACCAAGTTTTTGAAGTTTGCAAGCTCACAGAGACTACAGTTGAGAAAATTTACGGAGGCATCAAAATTCTTCAGAGAAGTGAGCTTCCCAAACCTCGAACGGATCTCTCCTGGAGAAAATTATTTCACAGTTCCAACTCATAAAGCTTGTAAGCCTTGTAATTTGTTTTGGTATAGTTCCATTTAAGTTGTTGGAACTTTGGAAGAGAGTTCAAGATCTACCAGCTTTGTAAGGTTACCAATGGGTGGTGAAATGGTTCCAGACAAGCTAATGGACAACCACATAGTATTCAGTTCTTTCATGTTGTATAGCTCTTCGGGTATGATGTTTGGATCTGGAGGATCGCCATCCAAATCTAATGAATGCAAAATAGACAAGTTTGTGACAGAAAGATGAAATTTACCCAATTTTTTTTCTCTTTGACAAGTCCAGAACCTGGAGCGAGCTCAGTGTAGATAAATTTGGCAGAGACCCCATCGATGAATTGGTTGTGAGATAGAATATTTCCACTGACTACATATTTTCTGATGCAGCGGGTCTGCTCCTAAGTTGAAAAATTGGAACATTCATGTTGTGGAAACGAAACGTAACGTAAAACCCACATATCAAATAATGCTGTGACATAAGTTAGTTGTAAAGAAATAACGAAAAGAATGAAATGGACTAACAGAATAATAGACAAGATATAAATTGATTGATAAAACTTTGATAATATATCAAACAAATATTCACGAGGCAAAGTATGGTATTCTTATTGTTCACATTTTCACACAGCTGCTGCTATTCAATTACAATTCATTACATTGGTTTTACTTTTAAGATAATAAGATATATATATAATATCTTCAAGATAACAACCTCTCTCAAACTTAAAAAAAACCAACTTTATTTTTATTGTTTTATCTTTTCGTTTAATTTCTTTATCTTTTTCAAAAGCTTTTTCAAAGATAAAATTTTACTTTATTTTCTATTATTTAGTCATTTTCTAACAATTCATAAACTTCACAAAATGTAAACATGTACATAAATCGAAGAACATCCACAGACAGATAGTGAAGTACAGATTCAATGAACCTTACAACAGTTAAGGGAGGAAAGAAGCCATCTACGATGTCCAGTATATAGGAAAATACACCACCACCTTATATTTACATAAATTCAATAGTTCAAAGAGAAAAGAGGCATACACCGTATCACTGTAATCCATAAATTACCCAGGAAAGAGTTTGGAATAGATGGTAAAACCATCTTTTTTATTTGAATAATCACTTAGTCATGGTCTCCCATTCTACCAAATTAGAGATCTCTACAAATCATCAACTGAGTTTAAGGAGACTGTTTGCATCATTCTCTCCTACTTCTCAAAATTTTGAACCTTCTAATTCAAAGCTAGTTTATATGAAAACAAACATCAAGGCTCCCATATTTAAGGATAATTTGGTTGGAAAAATTTGCTTTGCAACTTGCGGCCAAGTTAGGGTTTGCGAATAAGTGGGCTTGGGAACCTCCGTGCCTTGCATTTACTCCACTCTGCAGGGTCTGGAGGCTTCCAAATCTTTTATGGAGTGGGGTACGCCTCCCCCCCAAAAAAACTTCTGTAAATGGTGGTGGTTTAGAACTGGCTGGCAAAGAGGGCTCCAGATCACTCAAAGACGAAGTGGCTAGGGGGTCTTCACCTATCGCGGCAGGGGCGTGGTTTGAGGCTATCTCCTATGGCGGTGGTGAGGACTTCGGAGGCAATGGCAGGGAAAGAGGTAAGGAATCCTCCACCCTGCCATTGAGGCTCCCTGTTTCGCTGACACTAAAATGCAAGATGTGAAGAAATCTGAAAGGATTAAGTTGAAATGTATTGCTTTCTTCTTTGTTGTTGTAGACATTAATAACACACCTTCAAGGAAATTCATAGACATCTTCTTTGTGAATGTTTGGCATAAAAAAATGGGCGTCTCAATCTCTTTTTTTCGTATGATTCAAACGAGCTTTTTATAGTATTCTTGAAAAGCCATGAAATGCAACAAAAAAAAACTGTAAAAAACCCTTTTTGAAAAGTTGGAAATTGAGTGTTTAGGGTAATATTGTGGACACATGGGGAAAAACTAGATGAGCTCATGGAGCTTTCCAGCCCAAGGTGGCTTCTGGTAAAAAGAATTCCCCACGAATTGTGGGTTGTTATCCCACAGTTGCTAGTGTCGTTGGGCATCGTGATAAGGATTGACAATCTGAGGGTCACCCTCCTGGACTTGAATGTTATGGTGCTGATTGCCCTAATGCCTGGTCAGGATGTGCTAGAGTTTCTTGACCTTCAAATGGATTATGGGGTGCACTAGTGCCAAATCAAAGTTTTGGGTGGTCTTGGTGTTTGTTACTTATGTAGGCGTGAAGGCCACATAAGAAAGACCTACCCTATAATAAGAAAAAAGAAAGACATTGGAAACCCACAACCAAAAAATGCAGATGGAGACTTAGTCTTTGGCAGCAATAATGGGGTCGGTGGGGAAGAAAACCCCAATGTGGGCTCCCATGCCCCAATTGAATCTAAGCCAAAAATTTCAAACTTCCTGGGCTCCATCTCGGCCAAGGCAAAGAAAATCCCACCAGAGGTGGAGATGGATATGGCACCCCTTCCTCATCTGTACCAAATCCGATTGTATTGAACAACCCCTTCAACCCCTTACAGGTTTTGGAAGGTGGGAATGCAGATTTGGATGCAAATATTTGTGATCTCATTGGAATTGATTTTGATTATGGCAATAAAGAGCTCTCTAACAATGAGGAGAATGTACAACAAAACTCAACGCACAACAGTTAGTGATGAAAGATATAAGGAAAAACATAGAAAAGAATAAAGATGCAGAAAATAAACTTTGATCCTAAAACCCTCCAATACAAAAACTTCAAACTCACAGAGCAAAAGATGGATTCAAAAGACAAATTAATGGATAAAGATGTGGACACTAACAAGGAGAAAAGAAATATGAAACAAGGGGGCCCTCAACCTGAGATTGAATGCCCCTTGGGCACTATGGCTCAATGCACCTCCAATATAGCATGATAGTATATATGTGGAATCTAATGTAGCATTAACAAGGACTGGGGTGCAATCGGGAGGTAGTACCTCGAGGGCACCCAAAACTTAGATGGAGGGCCCAGAAATTGGGTCCCCCAAGGAAAATGGGGACAAGAAACTAGACCATGTCATTGACATTATCAATAAAATGCAAGATTTCCTCAATAACATAATAAAGAAAAATGAGGCTACTTTGATTTATTTAGGATTGAAGGGGCGAGCCAAGTTGGCAATTCAAAATCAATCACTGGAAAAAAGATTGAAAAGGCTGTGGATCAAGTCATGGAACCAAGAGGGATTATGGGGTTCTTGGATGGTGAACGGGTTACCTCTGAAAAGTTGGAGACCTCCAAGCTTCCCCGCGGGCCCAAAAAGAAGGGGTAGAAAGAAAGGGTCGATCATCAAAATTAATGGGGATAGCATTATGCTATGAAAAAACAAAAGGAAAAAGATAAGTAGTATACTCCCTACACCAAGCACTAAAATGATAGAGTGTGAAGAAGCCTCACCTAAATTCTTTGAACTGTTCAAGAAAGACAAAGAGGCCTCCTCCAACCTTGTCCCCAATGAACATTAATTGCACTTCTTGGAATGTGAGGGGACTAGAATCCCCTGATAGGAAATACCTGGTGAGGAGATTTCTCAATATGGAAAAATACAAGGATTTTGTTCTACTTCAGGAAGTGAAGGCCATAGGCTTTACCCTTAAGACTAATCTGAGGTTCATATGGAAAAGTGCCTCCTCATTAACCTCCAAGCATGAAAAAGGGAAAAGGGAAATTATCATTCTAGTGGCCAAGAGCTGGGAATAGTCTCTAGTTGATAATGGCACTTCCCCAAGTGCAATAGAGCAGTATGAGCAATATTTGAGAGAAATGGAGCCAAATTTGGCATATGTTCAGTCTATGCCCCAAATGACTACAAAGAACACATTGAGCTTTGGAAATGGCTTACAATGTTACACCTCGTTTTGTTATTACTATTTTACTTTTATCTTCACGGGTTTAAATAAGGTGGTAAAATGCAATCATGAGTTTGATATGCTTGCTAAGGAATGGAATACTGGAACACCTATATTATGTGAAAGTATTGATAAATGCTTAATATATCTTTGAATAGTAAATATGTTTACATTTATTACTTTATGAATATGCTTAAGTTTTGATGCATATGGAATTATTGTGAATGTTTAACTACTATTGCAAGTGTGTTGAGTTGGTTGCAGGGATAGGTTCATTCCTACAGGTGGAGGGGAAGTATCACTCAGGAGAAGTGATTGGTCAGATAACCAGTAACGCAACTTATTTGAGCTTATACACACACTCATAGTAGAATGGTCGAGTCTAGACATAGAAGTGGGAAGTTGGTAAGTCATCCTTAGCTTGATGTGTCTACATTAGTAAGAGTCTTAATTACTATTGAATGCATGCTTGGATGATGTTTATCTGTTTGGGCTTGTGATTTCTTCCTTATGTACATATGAGTGTATAAATGCATGTGTTAATATAGTGAATATATCACTTAGTCGTAATTGTTCGATTATCAAATGGATTATGGCTTTATTGCTTTGTATTAGTTATGGCTTTATTGCTTTGTTTGATTATTATAGTTGCCATTCTAGAAGGACCATCTCTTGATATATATTATACTCATTCTTAAGCAATTATCAAGTTAATAATCAATGCATTTATTTATAGTTAATCTTTCCTTTTCAATTTGTGCAATTTTGTAATTTGTAACTCTACTAGTATTCCTGGAAATATTGAAGTTGTTTAGCATAAATCGATAAATATTCAATACAAACCATAAAGGACAACAATGAGAAATGCTAGGGCTAACCAATTAATAAGTATACAGGTGAATAAGTCAAGAATACATTTGAATAAGTGAAGCACAAGTACTCAAATACATGTAAGCCTTGAAGTGTACATATGAATACATAGTATACACATTAATACAAAGTATATGCATGAATACCAAGTATACACATGAAAGCGTGCAAGTTGCAAAGTATACATTGGAGTACACGTAAATCACAAAGTATACACGTAAGTTGTAAAGCATACACTTGAATACACGTAACTCATATCTATTGAACCGTGGATTTATAATACAAATATGGACAACATCGTAAGAAATATTTGTATTAACCAAATAGTCATGTAGGAATACATCATTATATGTCAATATACATACAAAAAATATACAAAATAGCCATATAGGCTTATGATAATGCCATATAGGTATACATGCTCAAAGGGCTCTAGAATCAAAAGTTATTTCTCTCCATGCTCTCGAAATAAATTCTTACCCTTTGCTTGTTTGCTAGATGGCGATAAGTCTGTCACTCATTTATTCTAAGGTCAAGGAGTGCTTCTGGTGCTCCTCCTAGGGTTTAGTTCTTGGTCAAGCTTTATTTGTTACAATAAGAAGTAAAGACATTAATATATATAGAAATACATTATAAAAAATATTCGATCTCTCTTCTCAAGGAAAATATTCACGTTCCCATGTTGTGGTGTGCTGATGCCCTATAGAAACCATCCAAAGAGAAATTAAACTACAAATTAATAATTGTTTGATTTTTCACTAACTAACAACTATAACAATGAATGTAAATTGAAATTTAGTAATCTACCTCATACCTCTATGAGAGGCATCGAGGAGTCTATAGTAGAAGAAACACCAAGCTCCATTTCCCTATAAACATGTGGAGGTGTATCCGCTTCCAACATCTGAAAATAAAACAAATTATTCAATCATGGAAACTACAATAGTGATGCACGTCATGGCTTATAATGTATGAGATAATGAACAAAATTTTGAGTACTTATTAAACTATATATTTTTGACTATCATGCTTACTATTTGACTTATCCATAGCTTGTTTGAAAGTGTTGAAATGCACAAGACAACTGAGAGGGGGGTGAATTAGTCGTATCAAATTGCTTTACTTCTAACCTTAATTAATTCCACTTTAGCTCAGTCTGTTATTAAGTGTAAACATGAAATGAAAATAACAAAAAGCAAACACTAGAGACACTAGATTTATGTGGAAAACCCAATGAGGGAAAAACCACAGTGAGGATTAGCTCATAATATATTAATAATGCAATATCGGATACAAAGGCTCACTGCCAGAGGGCTCACTACCCAAAAAGGACTCACTATCCGGATACAAAGGCTCACTGCCTACAGATAGGACTCACTATCTAGAAGGAGGCTCACTGCCTACAGACAAAAAAGATAAATAAAGATCCACCACAATAGGTTCCACACATTCACAGATTGATCAAAGGATTGCAGACATCGTTAGCTCACTGCTTTCAGGAATCTAACACATCAAAGTACTCATGCCTTGATTCGCTCTTACACACTCTGCTTTTCATACTTGTTCACACACTTCGCACATCTACTTCTAATTCACAACATCTTGATTTGTATATATACCATCTTCAATCTTGAAAACTTTCTCCAAGGTCGGCTACACATTAAGTTCATTTTACAAATTCAAATTAGGTCAGGGAATCTACATTCCCGTGACAGATAAGAATGAGAGAGGACCAATTACACATTTAATTAGGACCCTAACAACATCTTAGATCAATCACATTCTTCCTTAATTCGATGCAAAATATTTATGTAACGTGTAGATACCAGGTCGGCCAAACCTAATGAAAACACCAATGATCTTTGAAGTATGCACATCTCCAGCATGATGATCACACATGGATCACTCAACACACTTCACGAAACATTTTACCATCTTTAAGAGATCTTCAGGTACATCCGCAACAATTACAACAACCTTCATTCATAGAATATTCTTCAACAGTCTAATCGGACCAACCAGCAACACACAGGAGCTCTAGAGCAAGTCTTTTGGAGCACCAAATTACAAGCATGTTTGTCAGAACATAGAAACCATCATTATGAATCATCTCCCAGATCCACAAGATCTTAAACCAAACGCTAAAAGACTATGGATCCAAAACATTTCTCCCAGTCCACAGACAAATAGTTCTACCAAACCAGTTCACATACTGGTGAACACATCTTTCACTCTCCATCGATCCAAAGGCAAAAAATTAGGATATATTATCTATTGAAGCTCATCGACACAACTACAAATCCACAGAGAAATAAGATCAATACAGACGAAATGCAAAGCACAATATCGAGGCATGTTTAGAACACGCACTCAACATTACTTTCATTATTTCTCAATTTTTCTCACAAGCACTTGGCAAAAACACAACTACAACTTCACAAGTATAGCTCCATGTACTCTAAGCACTTCTATAGTATCTCAACTATACAAGTACCATCTGCAATCAAACTGAGATGTGTTGACATCAATGACAACATTAATGACAACACCACCAAACACATCCATACTTGCAACATAAAGCACATGTTTTAGGATTTTATTCATAGCAGCGAGGCGGTGAACCGTTTGATAAAATGCTTTGGTAGACATGTACAAAAACTATGGTAGCATAGAGAAGGTAGTGAACTATTTGAAAAAATGCCTCAAAGAAATGGGGTCTCATGGTGATGGAATGCCATTACAAATAAATGTGTGATGGCATTC
Organism: Sequoiadendron giganteum; assembly: GCA_007115665.2. Lineage (NCBI taxonomy): Eukaryota > Viridiplantae > Streptophyta > Pinopsida > Cupressales > Cupressaceae > Sequoiadendron > Sequoiadendron giganteum. Next base: position 731,147,314 of record CM021102.1, read on the forward strand.
CATCACCATGAAATCACATTTCTTTGAGGCATTTCTTCAAATAGTTCATTACCTTCTCTATGGTATTATGTTGGGATGGGGTGGATGGTATAGTGTGGTCTTGGTTATGAGATGAAGGGCGATTATGACATGAAGAGGGAGAAGTGGGGATATGAACAAGTGGAATAAAAGGTGGAAGGTTCCATGGATTGGTAAATTTAGGATGAGGATGAGGACCTTGAAAAGAATTTGGAGGGGAATTCTGGCTAAAGGCTTGGTTTCTATTCTTCAGGAAATGCGTTGTTTGAAAAAATGCCTCAAAGAAATGTGGTCGCATGGTGATGGAATGGCATGTTCCATCACCACGAGACCACATTTTTTCAAGGAATTTTTTCAAACTACTCACTGCCTTGACTATGATATTGCTTACTATTATGCTTTGATATATTTTTTCCAAGCATCCATAGTTTGTTGGAAATCACCTATTTTAGGCTTTTAGCCATAGAAGCAAGGAAGTGAGTAGTTTTATAAAATGCTTTGGTAGACATGTATGGAAAATGTGAAAGCATAGAAAAGGCGGTGAACTGTTTGAAAAATTCCTCAAAGAAATTGGGTCTCATGGTGATGCAATGGCATTCCATCACCATGAGACCACATTTCTTCGACACATTTTTTTAAACTACTCACTTTCTTTTCTATGCAATTGCTTACTATTATGATTTGATAGATTTTTTCCAAGCATCCATAGTTTGTTGGAAAGCAACTGTTTTAGGCTTTTAGCCATAGTAGCAAGGAAGTTCAAGTAGTTTGATAAAATGATTTGGTAGACAGGTATGGAAAATGTGGTAGCATAGAAAAGGAGGTGAACTATTTGAAAATATACCTCAAAGAAATGTGGTCTCATGGTGATGGAATGGCATTCAATCACCATGAGACCACATTTCTTTGAGGAATTTTTTCAAACTACTCACTACCTTGTCTATGTTATTTCTTACTATTATGCTTTGATAGATTTTTTCCAAGCATTCATAGTTTGTTGGAAAGCACCTATTTTAGGATTTTAGCCATAGCAGCAAGGAAGTGAGTAGTTTGATAAAATTCTTTGGTAGACATGTATGGAAAATGTGATAGAATAGAAAAGGCGGTGAGCTGTTTGAAAAAATGCCTCAAAGAAATTTGGTCTCATGGTGATGCAATGGCATTTTTTCAAACTACTCACTGCCTTGTCTATGCTATTGCTTACTATTATGCTTTGATATATTTTTTCCAAGCATCCATAGTTTATTGGAAAGCATATTTTTTAGGCTTTTAGCCATAGCAGCAAGGAAGTTCAAGTAGTTTGATAAAATGCTTTGGTAGACATGTATGGAAAATGTGGTAGCATAGAAAAGGCGGTGAGCTGTTTGAAAAAATACCTCAAAGAAATGTGGTCTCATGGTGATGGAATGGAATTTCATCACCATGAGACCACATTTCTTCGAGGAATTTTTTCAAACTACTCATTTCCTTGTCTATGTTATTTCTTACTATTATGCTTTGATATATTTTTTCAAAGCATCCATAGTTTGTTGGAAAGCACCTAATTTAGGTTTTTAGCCATAGCAACAAGGAAGTGAGTAGATTGATCAAATTCTTTGGTAGACGTGTATAGAAAATGTGGTAGCATAGAAAATGCGATGAGTTGTTTGAAAAGATGCCTCAAGGAAATGTGGTCTCTATGCTATTACTTACTATTATTCTTTGATAGATTTTTTCCAGCCATCCATAGTTTGTTGGAAAGCACCTATTTTAGGCTTTTAGCCATAACAACAAGGAAGTGAGTAGATTGATAAAATGCTTTGATAGACATTTATGGAAAATGTGGTAGCATAGAAAAGGCGGTGAGATGTTTGAAAAAATGTCTCTATGAAATGTGGTCTCATTGTGATGGAATGGTATTCCATCACCATGAGACCACATTTCTTTGAGGCATCTTTTCAAAATACTCACTGCCTTGTCTATGCTATTGCTTACTATTATTCTTGGATAGATTTTTTTCCAAGAATCGATAGTTTGTTGAAAAGCACCTTTTTTTAGGCTTTTAGCCATAGTAGCAAGGAAGTGAATTGTTTGATAAAATGCTTTGGTAGACATGTATGGAAAATGTGGTAGCATAAGAAAGGTGGCGAGCTGTTTGAAAAAATGCCTCAAAGAAATTGGGTCTCATGGTGATATCACCATGAGACCCAATTTCTTTGAGGCATTTTTTCAAACAACTCATTGCCTTGTCTATGCTATTGTTTACTATTATTCTTTCATATATTTCTTCCAAGCATCCATAGCATAGAAAAGGTAGTGAACTTTTTGAAAATATGCCTCAATAAAAAGAGGTCTCATGGAATTCTATGACAAGCAAATACAATTGGCAACTACTCCTAGTTATTACTTATGCTATGTGAAGTAATTGCATCATTGCTTATGTTGAATTTCTAAACAACTATATTGTAGTTGAAATTTTGTCATCTATCAACATCTAGTTATTAGTTATGGAATGTGAAGTAATACTTTAAGTTTGAAAGATGGGAAATGCAATGTTTTTAATCAATGATATGAATATAAACTAAAAAAATCTATTAAGTTCAATTCATTAGTTAAACTCTTTATTCTATTACTTGCGTGTAGGTTTGTCTAACTCTACTAGCACTAGGAGGTGTTCCCATGAAACCTCCAATATTAGCCTATTCAACATCCAAAATTATATATTAGAATTCCATTCATATAACAATGCTATTCACAAGTAATAAATATATAATTGTTTACTAGTTACATACCTCAGCGGTAGATGTAGTGGAGTAATAAACAGGTGTAGGGCCAGTGTATCTAGTATCAACACTGTGACCCTGGAATTTTATTACAATCATATTAAAACTAAATTAGTTAATTTTTCATTTCAAAAAAGAAATTCAATAAATTAAATTCAATGAACATGCTAACATTTACCTGAGTATCGATGCCAAAAGCCTCATTCAAAATTTAAGCTTCCCTCGCCATCTTCATAGCTGCATACGTATCTTGCATAGCAGCTTCTTGAGTGTCGGTGGGGTCATATGTACAAGTCATCCTGCAAAATTCACACGAATGGGGTGGAAGCCAACCACTCGAAGACTCCCCTAGATTGCACTATACTATAGGACTGTCATGTTGGATGACACTCTAGGTCAAAGAGTTGATAGACTACAAAGTTTCTACCTCAACACTCTCCTTCGTTATGGAAGGGATAATGACGCACTCATGAGTCGGCCTAGCGAGAGATCATCTCGCTTGATGTTGAGGATCCCATCATGCACTGGGTCTATCTTGTGCTGACCCCCCACCTCTCCCTTGGAAGTTCCTCATATCAAAATAATTGGGGATTTTGTTGAGGATGAACTCATAGTAGAGTTTCTTCAAGAAATATTGTAGGACTTCACAATTGTTGCATGGTGGGTAGTCAAAAACCATGTACCACCTATCCCAAAAATTGTTCCTAATCCCTTGGTGGTGGCACCAATGGATAGGAAACCTCTTGGAATTAAGGTCAAGATTTTGATTTGTGTGTGGGTCAATGAATAATGAGCGGGTGATCCCACAATAGTGGTTTACAATTTTTGGCCAAACTGAACACTGAAATTATTATTTTTAACTAAATCTTCACATTTTGACACCTATAGCGGCTAAAGCGTGAGGAATTTGAAGATGATACAAACTAGAGTGTCATCACATTTTTCCTTTAGATTCTAAAAATATTTTTTTCAAAATTTTTGGAATAAGATTGCACTTCTTTTTCCATCTCCCATGAAAACAAGTTTTTTTACAAAAAACAACATTTTTAAAAAGTGACGCTCACAGTATACAACATAAATTTTTTGTATTAAAGATAAAATTCTAATTTTTTCAAATTTATATTTGTAACTATGATATCTAGCACTTTCATTTGGTCTCATAGTTTTTTATTGAATATTTTTTCCTCAATAGAGTTTCAAAGTCAAACCAATTGCAATTTAGACATAGGCAGACTGTATACAACATAACTTTTTTTGTATGTATTGAAATTCAATTTTTTTTTTTTAATGGATCAAGGACATCAATACCCAGCACGAAAATATTTAAAAAAAAATTATTTTGATAATTTGCTATTTTTCCATATTTGCAAAACAAAGAGCTTGATTTTCGGTGAAAAACCTATGCTTAATAAAACTAAAAAAACACATACATAATAAAACCAAAACATATTAAAATTATATTTGTGGGATAGCTCATTTTGAGGACTACCATAATTATTTGAAATAAATTTTAAATGAATTCATTTGATCCCCCAAAAGGTAAATCAAAAGTGATTTTTTATCAGCATTTTGATAGGTGTAAAGGAGACTCATTTATAGGTATGGTTTAAAACTAGCGAGGTTCTATCCAAGGGGGTTTGATCTAAGGTGGTTTGATCAAAGCCTCTTTAATTGGAATCCTTAAAATGGAACTTTTAAAGGCTTAAATCATTATATTTTCTAAAAATATGTGATTTCAACAAAAAACAGTTCCTCTTAGAAATTGTAAACCAGCTTTGTGGGATCACCCGAGCACAAATGATATTTTGTAATTTTTTCATCTTTTACTTCTTTATATGATAATTTATCTGCACAAAAATTCCTAGCCGCTTGCCTCCTATCTACCCAACCACTTAATTGTTTGTTGATTATATATACATGTTTTGACATTTCTTTAAGTGAACTTGTAAGTGTTCTTCTTTCCATGGTTGAACTTACTAGATCATTCAACCTTGTGATTAACTCCTCAATCTATTTTTTATTGTTTTCAATTACCCCCATTAAATTTTGTTGAGTGCTAGGAGGATGTTGAGGAACTGGTGGAGGAGATTGTTGTTGTGGTTTTTGAGGATTTTGTTCATGTTCTTGTTGCTATGGTTGTTCAAGATTTTTAGGAGGTTTTTAAAGATGGTTTTCAAGATCATTATTATTTCCTACAAATTAAACAAATGAATATAAAAAACAACCTAAAACTACCAATTTAGCAAAAAAATCACAACAAAAAGAAACCCTTACTTATTCGACCTCCCCATCAACGTGGCATAATCCCGATGATGAAATTGCAACAAATTGATGAAGAAAATACAAAAAAAACTCCTTTCAGAATGCAAGCGCACAAAATGAGGGTTTTTGGTTGTGGGTAGTAAAAAACACAGTCACAAACAAATGATTTAGTTTTTTTTTTTTTTTAATAACCTATAACATGCTCGCGTTATAATGTGAGTGCATTATAGGCTGGATGTGGCCAAGCCTTTGGCTCGGTCACACCAAGCCATAATGCGAGTACATTACAACGTATTCACATTATAACCTATCAAATGCTTTTTAAAATTTTGGCCACAATTTGATCCCCAATCTTTTTGCACCTGCCCTGTTAGTATATATATACATATATATACATATAAATATATATATATACATATATATACATATAAATATATATATATACATATATATACATATAAATATATATATATACATATATATACATATAAATATATATATATACATATATATACATATAAATATATATATATATATATATATATATATATAAATAAAGCATTGATGCTATATGGTGATATATATATATATATATATATGAATGTATAAATATCTACTTATGTACGGTATTGCATAACTATTTATATATAGTGATTTCTATTGTGTAATATAGCACATATATAAGCGCAAGAATTTAGAGGCTTATGAAAGCCATTCTTTATATACTTTAACATGCTATGAGATAAGAAAAAGTATTATGTTGCTAGAGTAATGCACATGGGATAGTGTGTGGATTTTAAATTCAAAGCGAGTAAAATGTTGTGGTTGGATACTTATAAGAAACACATTCAAACCAACATTCATTACATTTGTCCCAACATGTGGAATGGAGTTGAATTATGCTCGAAGAAGATGCATAATGCATGAGGAAAGGCATAGCCTATTATGTATTAAGCCATGACTGTGCATAGTTATAGCATAAGGAACAAGAATTTAAGTAACTTGCAACATTAAGTCAATATACGGAGGAGACTTAGTCGACGCCTTATGTGGAAATAACTTTGACTTAGTAAACTCTTTAAATGCCTTGTCATTTGGCAATTATCAACAACAAATTAAGAGCATGTATAGCAAGTCGTTGATTTTTTCAATCAGATAAATGAAGAGAGCCGACTCATATGAGACTAAGTTGATTTGATTTGTGTGTCACATATTTGATATTGATTGATTCAAATATATAGTTAACCTATGAACTGTTGGAAATAACTATTTATCTTGGCACCACTTTATGAATCCTTTTCAATTTAGATGTTCATTGTGTGGGAAATTTGAATTACACTTTATCATCATGTGCTATTTTGAAATAGTCTTTCACTGCTATCATTAAAAGTGGTCGATCTATAGTATTGTTTGGCTGATTATTTTCTTCTTAGTGTGCCACCTTTTAGCTGTGTGGAGTAAGTGGTGTTGCATGGTGAATTTTTTCAACACTCATGCCTATTCTATAGGTGAAAAGTGTATTTTTTTCTATATAAATAGTAGAGAAAATTCACTTGTTTGGGATGCATCCCATATGCATTATGCTGAGTATCTTATACATTCTTCTCTATAATTCATAGCTACAATATTCTATTTTATTTGAGAGAGAGGGCTTAGAGTATTTTTGAGTGAATTCGTGCATTGAGTGAAGTACATCATTAACTTGAGAGAAGGGAGTTATTGTGGCATAGCTGAAGGAATCAAGTTTGAGCTAGTTGTTGCTGTGGGAAAACCGATTTGCAGACAATCAATTTGATAAGCGAAAAAAAACATCAGGATATTTCTTTTTTTATTGTTTTATCTTTTGAAAGATTATTTTCCATGATTTCTTTAAATTGTTTGTTATGAGTACTTGCATTTAGAGAAAAGAGTATTGCTTGGGAAAGGAATTATAAGCTATTATATTGTTTTAGGATGTGCTTGTAGATACTCCATGATAGGAGGATTTGTTTGTCATAAGTCTTATTATTATACTAGATATGATTAAATACAAGGGTTGCTTAAGAGTCATTCATAGCTAAGTTATTGGAATATACTATATGGCTAGTGGGTTACTCAAGGGATAAGTACTTGAATATGCATTGATACCTAATGAGTTAAAGTAGCTACTTGGTTAATTACTCTACACTCTTGAAATGAAGTCACATTGTTGACAAGACTCTACTTTGAATAACCCTTTTATTGAAAGGGTTACACTCTCAAAGGGAAGCATCTATTGCTATGATTATGTTTCGATTGAGGTCAATCACTGATGTGGTTAATCTCTTGATGAGAACCACTTATTAGTATGATATAATACTAATTAGAGTCGGTAATTTATGAATAATTAATCTATGAATAGAGGAAACTTATATAGCTACTCTCTAGATTATAAAGATTATGCTTGGAACTAGATTATCTTTTGAAGTGAATGGCTGTCTATGTTAAGTTAACTCATGGACTAGGAAAACTCTTATATTATACCAAGGATGTGAATATCCATAAGATATCAGAGTTTCTAGAAAGGGAAATAGGTTATTTCAGAGGTTAGGGATTACCTAGGGAAGGAAATTACCTAAGCATAGTATATGAATGGTCAAGATCCAAACCGAGCTTGTAGAAGTGTATGTGAATAGAATGACCTTCACTCGAAATACTGAGTGAGAACACTTTGGCCAAAGTAGTGTAAGTAGCCACTGTTTACACTGTCAAATTCACCATGATCCAGGTGTATGCATGCTACTTCTAGATTATGGGTTTACAAGTTCTATTCATGTAGGACACAACACTAAGCTCAAATAGGCTATTGATACGAGGTTTACTAACCAATCTCTTCATCGAAGGGTAGGGTCATCTATCAAATGATATATGTGCGGGGAACCACATATGAGTCTATGGTTGGCGGAAAAGTGCTTGAGTGATGCTTCTCCTCATCAGTTGGTGGTTAATTTTTGTGGATGTTTGCACCAGTATCGAGGAAAACTGGAGTTTTTGCACCAACGAGCAAGGACATTCAAAATGTATGCATTGATGTGGCGACATTAGAACCAGTTTGTATAGCTATTGTCAGATGAAGCTCAAAGGAGCTATGTACATATCATGTTCATAGTTATATGGAAGGATGACATCATGAATGTTATACTTGAGTTCATTCAATATGATATCTATGTATTTGGAAGGTTTTTAAGATTACATTGAAATGCAATGACAATTTGGATTTAGTGTTATTCTTTTATGCATTTAATTTACATTATTGGAAGAATTTTTTTATTGCTATGTTATGACATCATAAAATATTCTCTTAGCATGAAATGTTGGAAATTTTACTTAGTAGAACACTGAGGTTGTTACATGTGGTATCAAAGCTACCAAGTTCAACATTGAAACCTATGTGCTCATTATGCAAACAACGTGTAAAACTTATCAAAAGATAATGGTTGAAAAGTTCTTGTGTCACAACGGTAAAAGAAAAGAAAAGAGAATAAAAGATTCCTGGAAACTTGTTTAAGTTGGGACTAATTAAGAGACGCCCCTAGAGTTAAAAACTCCTAAACCAACAACTTATTATTATATCCCCTTGAAATTGTGAAAGATTATGCAATCAGGTTATGTAGGAAGGTTAGGAAGAATAACCAATATATACCTTCATCCTACAAAATAGATATAAAACTCTAAGGGATAGAGAGGATTGAGAGAATCTTCCTTATTAGTAGTTACCTTTAGTTGTGTAGAGAGTCAAGGATTCTTGGATTTAGTAAGAATGCCACGAATCTAGAAGTATGCATTATTGGCATAAGTTGGAAACTTCAAACAAAGTAAATAGTCAACTAAGGAGGTATCCAAGAAGTTGGAGAACTCTTGAAAATAATCTAATTTATGTGCAAGGCTAGGAACTTGTAAGAAAAGAGATAGTACTTTAGGAATAAAGGAAAAGACCAGAGTGGTCAGAAATGAAGTAATTAATGAAGAGGACACAGTTCCACCAACCAAAATTGAGGAGATCAAATTGGAGATTTGATTAAGATGAGAGAAAGAAACCAAGAAACCTTGGTATCTCTAAAGGTTATGAGAGAATTAGTTACCAAGAATTGGGACAAAGTCACTTGAAAAGGAGATTGTTAGAAATAAACTTGTAAAAGATAAATAAGGTTGGCTTGGTAAAGGCTTGGAAAGTACATAGATTGGTTGGAATATAAGATGAACTCATCAACGTGTCAATAAAAACCAAAATATGTTAAGAGGTTCCAAAAGAAAATGGAATACAGTATGGCACTATGTGTCAAATCAATATAGAAGTTGTAAGGAAACAACACTCTATGTTGGAAAGTACATCAACCAAAGAGGCTTTGTGGGTATGAATATTTCTCCACAAAAAGGATATTGGAAAGAGAATTGGAATAATAGAGAGCCTCTTAGCTTGTAAGTTGTTGAGTATTCATTAGATATTTTATTGGATGATCCAAAATGGTGAATCTATTAGATTAGAAATCAGTGATGAATCTAACTTTGGGAAAAAGTATATTCAAGGTATGCCATTTAGGCAAGAAGAAGGCAATAGAAAGCCAACAACAAGGAATGCCAAATTATTTCGAGAAAGAAAATGATTGCTAGGAGTTCAACCTTGAGTTGATTGAATGTTGTGGAAACACTAAGGGGGGAAGAAAGAAAGTGGATTGACTAAAATTAAGTACCCCACCCAACGAAAACTATGAATATATTTTCAATTAGGAAGAACTTTTGGCTTCTTCATAAGTCATGATGTCAATATATTTCATGACCACAAGAATAAAGTATTGGAGTTATTGGAAGATAGTAAAAAGGTCAAGAATTGTGACCAATGAGAAAGGAATATTATCGCTCAATACTTTATATATGTTTGATTGGAAAATCAAATGATATTATCATGGATGCCTTAGCAAAGGATAGGAAGATTACTTGATCATGAATGGGAGGATCATGGCCTAAGGAATAGGTAAGGAAAGATCTATATTACTCATGATTCGTAATTATTATGGAAATATTCATGCTTGGATATTAGGTAAGCAATATATTCTAGGAACCAACATGATTGAATACAAATTAATACTCAAAATTAGTACCAAATCTTATTGGGAAAGTTAGAATGAGTTGAAAGATGGATTACATCTTTGAAAAAGATCCAAAGACAAAAGAAATCCAAGAGTGGATGTCCTAAGATAAAAGAGATTTATCCCCACAAAACTCCTAACCATTATTACTTGGAGAGTAAATGTGGATTAATGAGATTGTAAAATAGGTTTTCAATTAGTCAAAGAATAGACTATTATTGGATATAAAAGAACCTATGTACCTAAAATTTTGGAAGATTAGGGAATGAATCAGGGAAATTGATGTCATGGTTAGGACATTGGAATGACAAAGTGATTTGTTGGATGAGGAACCACTATAATCTGGGGAAAGATAGAGTAAGAGGTTGCATGAAATGTGGCAAGACAATGTTTAGTGTGTCAAGAAATGAAGACTGGATGTCATCATCGTCAGGACATGTGTACTCTCTTGAGATTCTAGAGGGGGAGTGGTAGAACACAAGACAAATCAATCTGTCTATGTCAGTGAAATTGACATAATGTTATAGTGGATAGACTCATCAACGTAACCAACGTTGGTTGGAAAATTGATTTATGGGATTTTGGTCCTAGATAATGTATTGTGAAGGGTAGTTGCTTAGTATTCATGAGAAGGTTGTCTCAGTTGTGAACAAGAAAATAATGATAGGGTTGTGTGAACCATGATCATACTATGAGACATTCAATTGATGAATGCACAATATATTATTGTGGCCGTATAGGAAAAAGTGATAAACCAAATCTTGAATGATTTGTAGTACTTATAAACTTCTAACATTGAGGTTTGATCCATTATATGGAAAAGAGGGTTGAAACTCTATAGGGATGAAATGGGCTTAAAAATAGGAATAACCTTAGACTTGATAGATTGTCAAAAGGGAGTAATATATTGAAGAGATCGATGAAAATTTGTGGATACAAAGCTTAAGTATGAAGCAGTATCATAATTTGATAGGTTTCCAAGAGCAATGTTCTTCTCAAGTTGAACAAACAATCAAGAACATTACTTTATGGTTAAGGAAAATGGGTTTGAAAGTGATTGACAGTCTCGGCTTCTGAATTGTCCAAGGTGTAAATACCAAAGAAAAGGAAGGGACCCATAGTGTAGTGTACAATGCATCGACATTCCTTATCTATTTGGATTAACCAAAGATAAATTTGTGGGCCAATGAGAACGTGTTTCCTAGTCACTATAGTCTAGGTGTCATGTGTTATTCAAATATTATTGTAAATGGGATGCACATATGAGATATTTTGAATAAAAAACATAAGCTCTTTGGGAGAGTAAGAATGTGTGAGGCATACAAGTTTCCCTATACGCTAACAAGGACACTCGAGGCACGACCCAGGAAGGACAAGATTGCAAGGAGTGATGCTACATAGGAAGAATGTTTTATGATTCTTACATATTTTAAGAATGGTAAGTAAAATTTTTATTTGACCTTATATGTATGTTAAAGTGCTATAAATCATCGGGGACGATGGTTCACAAGGGGGAAGTATGTTACACCCCATTTTGTTATTACTGTTTTACTTTTACGTTCACAGGTAAATAAGGTGGTAAAGTGCAATCATGAGTTTGATATGCTTGTTAAGGAATAGAATACTGGAATAGGTATTATGTGAAAGTATTGATAAATGCTTAATATAGCTTTGAAGAGTAAATATGTTTACATTTATTGTTTTGTGAATATGCTTAAGTTATGATGCATATGAAATTATTGTGAACGTCTAACTACCATTGCAAGTGTGTTGAGTTGGTTGCAGGGATAGGTTCATTCCTCTAGGTGGAAGGGAAGTATCACCCATGAGAAGTGATTGGTCGAATAACCAATAATGTAACCTATCCGAGCTTATACACACACTCATAGTAGAATGGTCGAGTCTAGACATAGAAGTGGGAAGTTGGTAAGTCATCCTTAGCTTGATGTGTTTGCATTAGTAAGAGTCTTGATTATTGTTGAATGCATGCTTGGATGATGTTTATCTGTTTGAGCTTGTGAGTTCTTTCTTATGTACATATGAGTGTATGAACACATGTGTTAATATAGTGAATATATCACTTAATCATAATTGTTCGATTATCGAATGGATTATTGATTTATTACTTTGTATGATATGAATATATATGTGATTGGATATATGTATATATATACATATACACGCATGAGTATTAATGCTTATTTAGAGGAGCACACATTTATATAAATATATGTATGTATATAATATATTATTATTATTGAGCGAATTCTTCCTTGTGAGTATATATACATAGCTACATCACCAAGAATGTATACATTGGATTATTACTATATATATAAGTTTATATGCATGTATTAATTAATACACACATATAAACGTATATATATATGATATATCTTGAATGCATGTATTAGAATACTCTACATATACATATATGTATAAGTGTATATGTGAATGTCAATGTGATCATGTTCTTTTATATATCAAATGTATACTTGTAAACTTGTTGACATAGGCTAAAAATACATATATATGATATTATATATATACATATAAAAACATATATAACATTGATGCTATATGGTGATTTATATATGGGTGATCCCACAATACGGGTTTACAATTTTTGGGCAAACTGGACACTGAGTTGAATTTTTTTAACTAAATCTTCAGTTTCGGGCACCTATAGCAGCTAAAACGTGAGGAATTTGAAGATGATGCGAACTAGTGATTTGTGACATTTTGTCTATAGATTCTAAATATATTTTTTTCAAAAGTTTTGTAATCAGATTGCACTTCTTTTTCCATCTCTTCGAAAACTAGTTTTTTTCAGTAAACAACATTTTAAAGGAGTGACGCTCACTATATACAACATAACTTTTTTTCCATGAAGGATTAAATTCTTTTTTTTTTGAATTTAGATTTGTAACTATGATATCTAGCCCTTTCATTTGGTTTCATAGTTTGTTATTGAATATTTTTTCCTTAATCAAGTTTCGAAGTCAAACTAATTACAATTCAAACATAAGCGAACTGTATACAACATAATTTTTTTTGTATGTATCGCAATTCAATTTTTTTTTAATGGATCAAGGACATCAATACCCAGCGTGAACATATTTTTTAAAATTTTATTTTGATATTTTTCTATTTTTCCACATGTGTAGAACAAAGAGCTTAATTTTCGGTGAAAAACCTATGCTTAATAAAACTAAAAAAGCAAATACATAATAAAACCAAAACATATTAAAATTATATTTTTTGGATAGCTCATTCTGAGGACTACCATCATCCATTGGGTTTGTGAAGTCTCCTCCATTTTCTTCCTCAACCCAAGCTTCGAAGCACAAAATTCTAGAATTTTTTACCACCGAAGGGGGAGAAGGAGGGAAATGGGGGGTTTGAGCGAACCCCTAGGGGTTCGCTCAAACTAGGGTTCATTCGAACCCCCTTTCAAAAAGGGTTTCCTTTGGGTTTTTTTTTGGGAATGGTGGGAAGTTAATTGAATGGGTTCTCTCGAACCCTAGTTCATTCGAACCCTCTTTAGGTTCGTTCGAACCCCAAAAACGATTTTTTTTGGCATGGGGTCATTTTTTTCATCTTTCCCTTCCTCCAATTGTAAACCACTTTTGTGGGTTCACCCATATATATATATATCTACTTATGTGCGATATTACTGTTGTCAAACAGATTGCACCCATATGCTGAAATATATAATTTTAACAATCTAATGACACATTGGAACTAATTCTAGGCTGTGGGTATCCTATGAGGAATTAGACCTCCAGATTCTAGGCTGGTTCCTATGGGTTTTTTTGATTTAAAATTGGTAAAATGTTGAGTAAAGGGATAAAAAGATTTAAACTGGAAACAAAACTATGAAGCTTTAAAAATGGTGATGCATTGAAGAATTCAACATGCAGACTTAACTCATAAAACGATTATTCACTATTTTTATTCGCACAACTAGATCTGGAAGCTTAAACACTTGAGTATTTTAAACAAAGGCTATTAAAGAAACAATCATAGAAGGAAAATATGATTTCCACAACTAGACTGTTTGATTATTGATTAGCACAATGTTTAACCAGTGGATTTAAACTTGGATGCATACAAAATTCTGTAAGGAGACAAAAATATTTAAAGGTTTCATAAACTACAACACAATAATTACTTCGATCAATCCCACATGACAAAGATGCTTGAAACTTTGAAGGAAAATTCTAAAATACTAAAACTTGAAGGAATTCTCTGCAATAACACGATTTGAACCTGTAAAAACACCGTTGTATTACTCTATAAAAATGTTGAGTTACAAGATGATTCGCTTTGCAGAGTGCAAAGGCTGAAAAACAAGAACTGATTGAAAAACAAATAAGTTTTTCAATATATACAAAAGCCTTTCCAAAAGGCATGTCAAAATGAACTGAAAGTCCAACTGGAAGAAGAGGTGATAACTCCAAAGCCAATTCTGAGCAAAAGAAAATATCTTTGAAAAGGAGGCCCAAAACCATGCAAAACAAGTTCAGTTAAGCTCAAAATCACTGCCAAGTCATAACTGATACATGCGGAAACTCGAACTGAACTGCAAATCCCTGAAAAGTGGGCCAAAGCATGCAAGAGCTACCTCGTTTGTGTCAATCCACCCATGCAAAAAGAAACTCCATCTTTGCCTTATTCTATGCTTGCATTTATTGGATTTATTTAATTCAATGTTATTTTGCCTAAAAATAGTAATATTAGTCAAATGATTTATAGTTTTATCATTTAATTAATACTACTTTACATAGGTAAGCAAAAATAACATTAAATTGATTGCATTTAATCAATGTAAGCATAGTCTATGTATATCACAAAAATGCATGATGAATTACACTATTTACCTTAACACAATATTTGGCCATTTAGCATTTTTGGCACTTTATCATTGCCGACCATTATGTTAGGCTTTATTGACTTTATAAGTCATGGCCGACGGAAGGTAATAGATCAAAATGATTAACTTAAAATTCCTTTAGCAAAACATCCCACGCCGAATTTAGGGTAGACAAAAGTGGCGAACCCTAAGTTATTCCATTTTGTCACTTTGCACTTGCCGGAGGAACTTCAACCCTACTGCGCCACCATCACTGGGTATGGTCCTATGCTTGGAAACTTCATCTCCTTCAGTCATTTCACAACAACCCATCATCTCTCAGCCGCGGCTATGCTTCCATTTCTCCTGTTGATGCTTGCTTTGAAGGGTGGTTGTGAAATAAGGCATTTCTTTGAGCTATTCACAGGTTTTGATGGTCTCCAACTACTTGAAATCAGTCTTTCACATCAAGGTATGGCTGCCTCCATTGTTGGTTCTCTTTGATTTAGTTCAACAAACTTCTGTACAAGGCTGCGAGCTTCTTATTTTCTGGCACTTGTCTTTTATTGAAAATAAAAATAAACTTATGCAGGCCGCGCCATTAGTATGAGCTTATTGACCTTATAACGCTACCATTATTTCTGGTATTAATTTACTTTCTGTTTGGCTTACCTTCATGCTGGCCATTATGAGCCTGATATGCTTCCATTTCTTCTTTTTGGAGTAAAATCCCTAAATGGGTAAGAGAAATCTGTTTCCTTAACATCACAAAAACATTTCTGAGCGAACTTGAGAAAAACACTAGCATTTCATTATGGGTATTTTGTTTTGTATCTGGGTATTTCTCATAACATTCACAATGCTGCCTTCTGTCGATTTCTTGAAGATTCTTTGAAAAAATACCTAGTAAGTCTTCATTGTACAGATCTGAGCACTCTTGTTCATTTTCAAAGCACTTCATTGAACACTCAGGCCACGACAAATAAGATTTGAGCACTCTTGTTCATAAATTTTTGATTGTTATTGTCATTATTGGCCACGGCTTAAGGCATTCTGGGTAAATATTTATTGATTTGTATCTTACAATTAATCATTGTTCTTTAATGTCTCCCTGAACAAAACCCTCTGTGCATCACATGCTTAATTAATTTCCAGTTGAGATAATTCTGTATTGGTTGCATCACAACTACCTTGAAATAACAACATTTAAAAAACAACCAGTATCTGAGACTACCATAGTTACCTCCCATTTGTTATTTGCATAGTATAAATTTTTCATTGAAAGCTCCTATAACATGATATGATTGGTATACATACTTTCAAAACTCATTCTGGTTGAGATAAATTTGTAGCTGGTCAACATCTCACTGTCTTGTGTAAGCTCTCCTTTAAATTATTGACTATGGTCATTCATTCTTGTACAAATGATGGCTTATTCTAGGAAAAATACATCATTTTCGCCACTCCTTGCATCTGACTCATGTGGAGTTGTCATCATAAAAGAAACTTGCTCAAAAATTTCTGTATACTATTCAATTTTTGATTGCTCACTTAATGCTTTATGCTGGTATAGATACTTCTGTTATGTCTTTTCAACCTGAACTGTAACAATGTTGCCCTGTAGATGCAAGCTTTTAAGTTCGTGATAATCTCTCACTTTAGAATACTTTGTCATTTAATTCACCAACTGCTGAAAAGAGGCATTTATGAGGTATTGCCAATTGTTCATTGGCCTTGTTCACTGTTGTAATTCTGCTTTATGCTTGTCACTGTGCTATCTCTCAAGCTCACTTGAAGAAAGATAATGAACATCCTTTGTTCCCCAAATCATGGTTGTGTTTTATGATGGAAACACACTCAACAATATGTGCCAGAGCATAACATTAGCTTGTAACATTAGATTGTTTTGTTTGGTAAAAGATAATGTATATCTGTATCTTCTATTATTATTAAATGCTGATTTAAAATAGAATTTGCTGCTTTCTGTTGAAGAACTTGTAAAAACTTGGACTGTTGCAAATCTGTTCTGTATGGTGATATGATTTATGAAAGCATTCCAACACTCGAATATTCTGTTTCTCTTCAATGCAAAGAGGCTCAACACTTTATTTAGATGTAATGTGAAAAATATAAAGTAGAGCATAAATAGAAAATGAAATTGATGAGTGCAACATTGATTGATCCTTTCTTAAAATGCAAAGCAAAGTCATACTGTATGCTCAAACTGCTTTTCCTGAATTGGCTGAAATAAGGTTGCTTATATTATATTCTTGATTTCAACAACTCTTAATGACTGCTACGTATCTATGAACTCTCGTATATCACTTGAGAGTATGTCCTTCCTGATATGTCGGGCTCAACCCTTGTGGGAGCTCGTTTTACTCCACATATCCGATAAGTTTATCTCACACACAATGCACCTGTTCCTGCACGGTGAACAAACATGTTAGCAAAAATAAAAGAAGCTAAATTTTCGTAATCATCTGATAGATGCTTAAAAGCCTGATTGTATCTTATATTCATGTCAGTAGCATAGGCATATGATAGGATTTGATCCGTTATTGCTTAGAGACCATCTCTAACATCATTTTAATCTTTTCTTGCAGATGCCTTTGAAGCTGGAAACCGGAGCTGAAGCTGGAAACGGAGCTGAAACTGACATCACAACTGAACCTCAACCATCAACGATTCGTCATTCCAGGCAATGACGGATCATCTTTTACCCTATGCTTTCATTATTTTCAGTTGTATAGCATACCATTGTTTATGCATTCTTTATTTGATTGTAAAAATCCAAAAGTTACTTCCACGACTTGTGTGGAATTCAACATTTAAAAAAAAAAATGAATAAAAGCATCACTATGCAAATTTTCTCAATTTTCTGTTTTAGATGTTTGCACAATAAAACTATGATTGATATGTAAGATAATCCCAATGATGATCAATGATCACTTAATCAGCAAAACATGAAAATTTATGTACCTATAATTGATGAATTTCATCCAGCTCTACCTGTTTGAGATCGGAGTGAAAAATAGGTAACAATTACATAACTATATATATATTATTATATCTAATGAATTCCATTGTGTAATACAACACATATATCGATGCAAGATTGTAGTGGCTTATGAAATCCATTCTTTATATACTTTAGAAAATGTTATGAGATAAGAAAAAGTATAACGTTGCCAAGGTAATGCACATGTGATAGTGTGTGGCTTTGAAATTCAAAGTGAGTAAAACGTTGTGGTTAGATACTTATAAGAAACACATTCAAACCAACATTCATTATGTTTGTCCCAACATGTGGAGTGGAGTTGAATTATGCTCGAAGAAGACACATAATGCATGAGGAAATGCATAGCCTATTGTGTATTAAGCCACAAATGTACACATTTATAGCATAAGGAACGAGAATAAGTATCTCACAACATTAAGTTGATAGAAGGAGGAGACTTAGTCGATGCCTTATGTGGAGATAACTTTGACTTAGTAAACTCTTTAAATGCCTCATCATTTGGCAATTATCAAAAAAAAATTAAGAGCATGTATAGCAAGTCATTGAATTGTTCTATCAGATAAATGAAGAGAGTCGACTCATATGAGACTAAGTTGATTTGATCCGTGTGTCACATATTTGATATTGATTGATTCAAATATATAGTTAACCCGCCAACTGTTGGAAATAACTATTTATATTGGCACCACCTTATGAATCCTTTTCAGCGTAGATGTTCATTGTGTGGGCAATTTGAATTACACTTTATCATCATGTGCTATTTTGAAATAGTCTTTCATTGCTATCATGAAAAGTGGTCGATCTATAGTATTGTTTGGCTGATTATGTTCTTTGTGCCACCTTTTAGCTGTGTGGAGTGAGTGGTGTTTCATGGTGAATGCTATAATCACTCATGCCTATTATGTAGGTGGAAAGTGTCTTTTCTTCTATATAAATAGTAGAGCGAACTCACTTGTTTGGGACGCATCCCATATGCATTATATTGAGTATTTTATACATTCTTTTGTGAAATTCATAGCTGCAATATTCTATTTTATTTCAAAGAGAGAGCTGAGAGTATTTGTGAGGGCATTAGTATATTGAGTGAAGTACATCATCAACTTGAGAGAAGGGAGTTATCATGGAATAGCTGAAGGAATCAAGTTTGAGCTAGTTGTTGTTGTGGGAAAGCTGATTTGCAGACAATCAATTGGATAAGCGAAAACAACCATGAGGATATTTATTTTTTTATTGTTTTAGCTTTTGAAATATTATTTTCCATGATTGCTTTGAATTGTCTATTATGAGTACTTGCATTTAGGGAATATTGTATTTCCTTGCAAAGGAATTAGAAGCTATTATACTATTTTAGGATGTTCTTGTAGATACTCCATGATAGGAGTATTTATTTGTCATAAGTATTATTATTATACTAGATATGATTATACAAGGGTTGCTTAAGAGTCACTCATAGCTAAGTTATTGGAATATACTATATGGCTAGTGGGTTACTCTAGGGATAAGTACTTAAATACTTGTTGATACCTAATGAGTTAAAGTAGCTACTTGGTTAATTATTTTACACTCTTGAAATGAAGTAATGTTGTTGACAAGACTCTACTTTGAAAAGCTCTTTTATTGAAAGGGTTACACTCTTGAATGGAAGCATCTATTGCTATGATTATGCTTCGATTGAGGTCAATCATTGATGTGGCTAATGTCTTGATGAGAACCACTTATTAGTATGATATAATACTGATTAGATTCAATCATTTATGTATAATTAATCTATGAATAGAAGAAACTTATATAGCTACTCTCTAGATTATAAAGATTATGCTTGGAATTAGATTATCTTTTGAAGTGAATGACTATCTATGTTAAGTTAACTAGTGGACTAGGAAAACTCTTATATTATACCAAGGATTGGAATATCCATAAGATATCATAGAGTTTTTGGAAAGGGAAATAGGTTATTTTTGAGGTTTGGGATTACCTAGGGAAGGAAATCACCTAAGCATAGTATATGAATAGTCAATATCCAAATCAAGCTTGTAGAAGTGTATGTGAATAGAATGACCTTCACTTGAAATACTGAGTGAGAACACTTTGGGAAAAGTAGTGTAAGTAGCCACTATTTACATTGTCAAATTCACCATGATCTAGATGTATGCATGCTAGTTCCAGATTGTGGGTTTACAAGTTATAGTCACGTAGGACACAACACTAAGCTCAAATAGGCTATTGATATGAGGTTTACCAACCAATCTCTTCATTTAAGGGTAGGGGAATCTATCGAATGATAGATATGTTGGGGGGTGCATATGAGTCCATTGACTAGTAGAGAAGTGCTTGAGTGATGCTTCTCCTCATTAATTGGCAGCCAAAGTTTGCGGATGTTTGCGCTAGTATCGGGGACAACTGGAGTTTTTGCACCAGTGAGAAAGGACATTCAAAATGTATGCATCGATGCGGTGACATCAGGACTAGTTTGTATAGCTATTGTTAGATGAAGCTCAAAGGAGCTATGTGCATATCATTTTCCCAGTTATATGGAAGGACACAATCATGAATGTTATACTTGAGTTCATTCAATATGATATCTATGTATTTGGAAGATTTGTAAGATTACATTGAAATGCAATGACAAATAAGATTTAGTATTATTCTTTATGCATGTAATTTACATTATGGGAAGAGTTTTTTTTATTGCTATGTTATGGCATCATAAAATATTCACTTAGCATGAAATTTTGGAAATTTTACTAAGTAGAACGTCGAGATTGTTACATGCAACCCTCTCTAATTTCCCTTGGTTCATTGGGGGAACTTTAATATGATAGAAAGCATGGAGGACAAAAAAGGAGGCTTGGAAATGGATTGGAAATAAAATGAGAAACACTTCTAGAGGAGGTTTAAAACCAAGCTAAATCTCCTAGACCCCTTGGAGGGGAGGAAGCAACAAAAAAATCAAGTATGGTACACCTGGTGTAAGTCTCAAAAAGGGGGAAGGAGGGTGTATTGCAAGCTGTATAGGTTCTATATAGATAAAAACTAGTTCAATTTAACCCCTATGTGTGGTGGGCTAGGGGTAATGGTGTACCCATACACCCTATCTGACCACCACCCAATCAAGGCTACATTAATCCTAAACTCTGCTAGAAGGAAGGAGAGTAAGAAGAGGCAAAAATTTATCCTCAATTCTAGCTTGTTAAAATAAGAGAGTTGTAGAGATGCCATCTACACCCTTAGGGGAATAAATAACAGCTTGCTAAAAGGTGAAGGAGCAATCCAAAGGTGGAAGGCCAATGTCAAAGGTTGGAAAATCCTTTGCCAAACTATTGGGAAGCACTTGGAAATGGAAAGGAGGAAGGAAGAAAACAACTTCTAAGAGGCAGTGCTGGGGGCAAAAATAAGGCTGCAAATCAACCTAGCTGATGAAAGAATCAATGAGGAAATGGTCTCTATCAAGAATTCCCTTAGAAGGATCCAATCACACAAAATTCAAGGCCTGAAAGTACTTGAGCCAAAATTAACTGGCTGAATAGTGGGGATAGGGGGTCAAAATATTTTTTTAGGTTTTAAAAGAGAAAGGGGTTAGAGAGCAAATTGACCAAATAAACCACAATGGCACCCTTTGAATAATCAAGAAGATATCTCCAAACAATTATTCTTGTTCTTCAAAGATCTCTTCTCTTTAGAAGGGGATATTGAGGAGGGAAGAAATACAAGAAGGCTCATCAAAGGTATGATCCCTCCCAAGATTTCCTATGAGGATTCATTGCTACTAGTCAAATAAATTAGTAAGGAAGAGATCAGGAAATCTATTAACTCAATGAACAATGATAAATCACTCGAGGCAGATGGTTTGCTAGTTGAATTCTATAAGGAATTCTCATAATGGATAAGTGAGGATCTTCTCTAGATTTACAAAGAAGCCATGAACAAGGGAGGCTTGGGGAAGGACATTAATAGGTGTATTATAAGGGTGCTCCCTAAGGATGGAGACAAAAATAGCTTAAAGAACTAGAGGCCAATCACCCTTTTAAATTTCTCCTATAATGTCTTGGCCAAAGTCCTAGTATTAAGGCTAGTCAACATCCTTCCCAAATTCATAAATAGTACCCAAACATGATTTATTAAGAGAAGACACATTTTAGAGAACCTCATCACTAGTTGGGAGGTTATGGAATGGTCTAGAATGTCCAAGAAAAACTTTTCCATGATTTTGATAGACTTTGAAAAAGCCTAATATAGAGTGGAGTGGGTCTTCCTAAGAACAATCCTAGAGGCCTATGGGTTCCCTCAACAATTTTTTAATATGGTCAACACTATGTTGAAAGGCATTTCAGCCCAAGTGGACATTAATGGCACACTCTCAGAACCTTTCATGTTGGAAATATCTATAAGGAAGGGTTTCCCTCTTGAACCTACCTCATTTGTTATAGCCTCTGATCCTCTACACTTCTTTCTTAGAGACTTGGTGTCAACTCCAAGAGTAAGGGGGATATGCTTACCAAATAATAATGAGTTAGTGAACATCCAGTTTGCATATGACACAACACTATTTATTGATCTAGAAGAGGAAAATGTGGATAATTTGCTGGACAATCTCAATCTTTATTGCTAGGCATTTGGTGAAAAAATATCCAGAGCAAAGTTTATAATGTTGTGATGGTCAAACAAGCCACTTGATTGGTTGCAAAAGTTTAATTTTCAGTGGGGGGGATAATAAACAAGTGATATACCTTCACATCCCATTTACAGTAGTCCATGTCTGAAGGACATGTGGCTTTAGATCAAATAAAAAATTGATAAGAAGATGAACAAGTGGAATAGGCAATACCTATTCGTAGCAGTCAAATTCTTCCTCTGGTCTGATGGCAAGGGGAAAAGGAAGAAGCACTTAGTTAGGTGGGATTGGTGCTGCATGGGCAAGGATCAAGGGGGAATTGGGCTAAAGGATCTAGAGAAGCAAGGAATAGCATTAGCGAGTAAGTGGACTTTTAAAGCACTAGAGGGCAATGAAACCTGGAAAGTGTTAATAAAAAACAATATATGATTAGGCACTTCGAAATAGGCAAAGTCTTGGAAGAATTTTCCTTTCAGTGATATCGAAGCATCCTATAGTCCCCGTTGGTTCTATGGTGTTCAAGAGCATTTGGAAGGGATGGGAAATTGTTTAAAAGCATGTCTCTAACTCCTCATTTTCCATCCATAATGGAAATGCATTACATCCTAGTTGCTCCATTTGGTGGAACTTGGAGCACAATGGAAAGCCTTTGGCCTTGCTCCAAGGTTGTTCTACTAAAAAATGAGCAAAAAATAGAGTCCATACCTTGAAGAATGTCTTAGTGGATGGTAAGGTGAAGAAGTGGGAAGATCTGCAGGAGGAGTTCCATCTATCCCCATCTGGATTAAGAACGTATACTATTCTAAAAAAAACATGTGACCTTGCACCCCCGCTTGGTCCTAACAGTTCATACATAAATCCTATAGAACAAAATCTCTTAGAAAAGGTAATACTCCTTTAAATTCATTCCAAGAAAAGGTCATCTACCAAGAACTAATGCATAGTGATTCCTTAGTTGAGCACCTAAACAAAGCTTGGCAAGTAAACCTATGTAATAAAGATTGGCATGGAACATTCACCTCAAAATGGTCCTCTATTCTTAACCCCAAAAAGGCTTGTCTAAGATGGTTAATAATATTTCAAAGAGTCCCTATCAAGTGGAAGCATGATGACATTGAAATATGTAACATTTGTAGACTCCCAAAAACTGTTGAACACATATTCTTTAAGTGTTTGTATGCAAACGAAGTTTGGAATCTCCTATGTAACAACATATTAATCTAGAAAACTAATGGAAAAATTAATTGGAAAGATGTCCTTCTATGCAATGATAAATAATCTGGGAAAGAGATTAATTTTTTTTGGCATTGTCTTTCTAATGAAATTTTGTGGTATTTGTGGAAGGTAAGAAATAGTGAAAAGTTCAATGGGAAGAGGAGGCTCCTTACTGAGTTTGTAAAAAGACTCACCCTTATTAACATTGCTTCAAAAGTTGTGTTAACGGTGAAGATCTCCAAGGGAAAGTTCCTCAAGTTCTTGTAGGATGGGATACTATTTGTCACTCAAAACGAGGTCAAGTTTGGGCATAATTGGTAGGTGGGTCAACCTAGTTTGGCCACCTTTATGACTACACTAGAATTTTTTAAGAAAAATTTCAATGGGAATGCAAATGTCTATGAAAAGTAGCACCAAGTTAGGACTCCAAGATTACACACAAATGAGAATCTAGAAATTGAGGTGTTCTCAAGAGATGAAATGATGGTGGCAGAGACTCTTGCAGGATGGGGTGACCTTGACTCGGGCAGTGAGAGTAGAAACATGTGAGGTGATGGCTGCATGGGCTCCTGTTTTTGCACCAGCTACTTAGATCTTCCTAGTATGTAGAGTATACATGGGTATACATATTGTGCTATGGCCTCCCTTTGTACAACTTATATAGGTTGTAGTTTTGGTCATAAGAACACGAGAACAGTAACATTTGACAGTCAATTTGTACATGATGACACAATATTGCAACATATAGTGTTAATGGAATCATTGTACGACATCTATAAATTTTTACTGGGAGCAATATTCAACATGTTGAAAAACATAATTGTATGTAATGACAATAGTTTTTTTATTGGGTGGGTTAGATTTGTAAGTCCAAAAGGGGTGTTGAATTTTTGGTGATGGATATGGATACAACATAAGCTTCCGATTTTGTATCTTTATTGCCTTAACTATTTCTAATACAAAAAAATATATCAACAAATCAAAACATTAAAAAAATTAACAAACTAACTATTACATTGTGATGCAAGATCCCTTTAGATCCTAAGGTGCTATCGCTTTTAACCCTAAGGTGCTATTGCATCAAATATCCAGGAAAGAGTTTGGAATAGATGGTAAAACCATCTTTTTTATTTGAATAATCAAGCCATGGTGTTCCCTTCCACTAGATTAGTTATATATAGGGTAAAAGCACAAGGTTGTGTCACACTTTTTAAAGGAAACGACCAACACTGATCCAACTTTTAAACTTGAATCACTAAAAAGTGACATATACGTTTTGAATTTTGGAATGATGTAAACTAATGAAATATTTCTTTTTTATTATATTTTATGCTTGTATTTTTTAAACAATAATAAAAATATATTTGAATATAGTTTTTTTTATAAATTGACACTATAATTTCTAAGTTGTTGAAAAAATGCTGAAAAATGAAGTCACATGAGACATCAACCTTTATATAGTAATTTTTTTTTTCTCCTTCAATTTTTAGTGTGTATTTATAACTTGAAACTTTAGTGCATGGATATTTTTTTTTCTAATTTTGATAAATATATATTTTAAAATAAATATTAAAATGTGTGCATATTAAAACATAATAGTTTCCATTTGATGTCAACTTTCATATTATCTATTTATCTAAAATGGAAAAAAAATATACTCTCTTGATATAGATTCTTTTATCTAGTGCATCATATTTTTTTCTAAATAGGTTTTACTATTTTTACTTGTCATGGTAATCAACCTAATATTTTGTGCTGATAACCTATTTTTAGTAAAAATATAAGGGAAAATATTAATAATAATTTAATTATTAATATATATGAAAACTAGACTTATGGTTCTACAAAAAGGTATTTTTTATATTTAAAAAAAAATGTTATTTACATGAGTAAAAATTGTTAAAACATTGATTTTTTAAAATAAATCTATTTTTTTGGTAAATTGGCCTCAAAGTGGTGCTAAACATACATTTAGCAAACAATTTTAGTTGGAAAAGTTGTGGATATATCTAACATAGCTAGAATGAATCTTACAAGATCATATGCCAAAACATATTTTTAGTTACAAATACTTAAATTCACTTATGCTGATAAGTTGGCTAAAAGTGTGACACAACTTTATACTTTTACCCTCTATAAATCATCATATTCTTTCTCTATCATTTCCATCCTCTTGTTGGAATAGAGATCCTTCTCCTTTATGAATTAGTTTTCTTTCTCTTTTATGAACTCTTGGTGGTCTAAGAGGTCCTCCTCCACTGAAAATCATCAATATCTCTTTACATCACTTGTACAACCTTCTATTGCACCTACACAAATTATTAGAAACAAAAATCACGTTAAGAGAATAACAAATTCTCATAGGTGCTTCCTCCTTCACATTATACCACTAAAGTCATGCTTTCAAGTTCTTCTTTTATGAGGTCTTTGTTTCTTGACTCTACATGATGTTGTTCACAAGTCAACATTTTTTTATTGTCTTCCTTTACTACACATCAAACATGCATGTGTTTCTATTTCCTCTCTTAATCAACCTTGTTCCTTCCTTAGGAAAATGATGATCTTCTATTCCTTTTTCCTCACTAATGGGATTCTCTAGACATTCCTCTAGCTTCTTTTGATAATTTGTGTTCTCTAAAAACAAGAAGCCTTTATCACATATGTGGCTCCAAAAGATCTCCAACTTTGTTGCAACTTCTCTCTAACATGGACTGCTTCCTGATGAGCCTAAAATATGCTCATTATTTAAGTGTCATGATGTATTTTTGAATACCTTTACTCTTTCTAATGGTTGTTTTAAACTCTGTGGTTATAAACTTTTTATGTTAATGGGTAGTATTCTGTGACAATGCATTCCTATGATCCTGCAACTTAATATCTCCATATTCATGGCCTTGTTTAACCTCCCAGTTGACTGATATGATACGTGTAGTTTTGGATAAATGAGATGAATTTAATGTGTGTGATTAATGATAGGTATCGTGCTGTTATGCTTTCTTTCGCCTTTTATGCCATGTGTTCCGCAGGTTGTTGAAGATAGTTTGAACAAGTCATTGCACAACAAACTTCAGTTCTGAAGTGAAGATCATTTCCATCACGACGTCAAGCATGTTGTTCCTGCAAAGACGCTTTGCCCGGGTCATCGAGAAGAGATCTAAATGGTCATCAATCTAGGAGGAGTGGAGTGCTAGATTCTTTCCAAATCAGTTGGATGGATACACTTTCATTTATGGAAATCGGTTCCTCAGAATTGGGAAGCATCTATGTCTGATCTTTCTTTGTTAGTTAGTTAGTTAGCTATTTTTCTTTAAATAAAGGTTCCTCCTGCGCAAGTGGACAAGATGATAGAGAAAAGATTAGACTAGAGAGTAGAGATAGAACAAAGTGTAATGAGTTTACTGTTATGATGAAAAATAGAGCTTTGTATAAAGTTTTCTTACAAGCAAACAACCATGTATGTGATTCCGAGTTATGAATAAAAAGCTGATGATGTTTTGAGTTCCATTCTTGCATAGTTGGTTGATGCTTGCTAAGGGGGCCCACTTAGTAAGTATCCATAGTTAGCTATTTGCTTTCTATTGTTTATCTGTTAGAATTTCATTCCAGTAAGTTTTGATGCAAACTCAGTCTTAAACTGTTCCTACAACATAAGGAATCCATCCCTGTGTCTGTTCCTGTAGCATAAGGCCAATTCATGGTTTGTTTTCCCAGTAATTGTTATTGTGATTCCTGCTTTAGTTAATGCTTAAGTTAGTAAGACTTTGTTTTATGTTCCTGCATTAGAGTTAGAATTCCTTTCAAGCACTTATTTTGAGTAAGTTGTGGCTAAAATCGGTTCTTAGTGCACATACAGTGCCGCTCCATTTCAAGTATATGTTCCCTGGTTTGACAAGTAAATGAACGAGCATGAGAAGATGTTAATCACTTGTTGGAATGTCCAATTCCCAGGTTAGGATTTTCTGTGACTTCTATATCCTTTTGTGGGCGACAACCATTTTTGGCGTCGTTGCCGGGGATGGTGTCAAGCTAAGAACCTGTCATAGTCATTGTTAGTAGTAGCTTAGTGTATTTACTCAAAAATTTTCAAAACCTTCAATTTTCAGTTGAGTCTGTTACATGCATAGAAGAAGAGATGCTCTAGGGAGATTCTTGCCAAACTCTTCCTTCACTGATAACGATTTTGAACCAGCCTACAATCTATTTGAGGAAGAAGGAAATCAAGATATTAATCCATTTGCTGAAGATCCACTTGCTGAATTTCCCTTTGACCTTGCTGACGAAGAACCCCAGGAAAATCCATTTGCTCTGATACTTCATCAAGCAAATATGGCACAAAATCCACCTAATCGACCTCCTGCTTTCGAATTCCCTATTATTGCCCAGCAAGATAATGATAACCTCAAAAATATTCCTTCTTCATTACTTCCCAAGTTCTATGGACTAGTAACTAAGGACCCAGACGCTTTATTGTTTGAGTTTGACATCCTCTGTCGAAGTTATGATTATACCACAGATGCTCATAAGCTTAAGTTGTTTCCTGCTACTTTGAAAGAGGGTGCTTTAAGATGGTTCATGAGTTTGGGGAGGAATGTTGTTGATAGTTGGGCACTCATGCAAACCAAGTTTCTTGAGAAACATAAGGAATATTGCAAGAGTGGTAATAAAGGTGATGATATATTCCGAATTCAGCAGAAGGAGGATGAAAACTTGGAAGACTATGTCTCAAGGTTTTTGTTTTCCTTGAAGAAGAATTCAGACCATATTCTTAATGAAGAATATCATAAATTACTTTTTCTGAGAGGAATCAATGATTCCTGTATTGATGCTTTGGATCTAATGGGAGGAGGAGATATAACCAAAGTTCCTTGGAATGATATTAAGGGCATATGCCACAATTACTCTCGAGCAAGTATCAAAAAGGGAAGAGGTCATCAGGCGACAATGGGAAAATATTCTAATAATGGAGTTTCACGGATGGAGATTTCAAATTTGCTGTCTGATTTCAAGTATGATATCATAAATAATATGGCTACACAGTTGGATAATATGCAAGCTTGAAAGAAACACGAGGAAACAAAAGCAATCTTGGTCGAGTTCTGTCCACATTGTCGACAAAAGAAGCGTGACTGCAGATGTAAGATGGTGGCTAATATGGAGGCTAAGCAGTTACCTACTGACTTTAAGGCAGTAGAAGGGGATGATGACCAAGTATTCTACGTTGCACAAAGGCGTCCATGGGATCAAAGACAAGGTATGCCTCAAGACCCTCTAACTTTTGGTAATCCTTACTCTAATTATAGTAACCCATGGCAACCTACATATGGCCCATCACCATCATGGAATACCTCTCAGCCACAATGGCCTAGCTATCCAAATTCACAATGGCAATCTCCTCAAGGAGGTTGGCAGCACCCACAAGGACAATGGGCTCCACCCCAAGGTAATTGGCAGCAGAATCCTCAGTGGAGAATCTTTCAGCAATGGCAGAATCAATCCCTCAGATTCCTGCAGCCACAGCAGCCGCAACCTCCGGCTCTTATGCCACCTCCTGCAGCATCTCCTGCAAATACTGGCCCTCCAAAACCAACGCCTATGCCTGCTCAACCATTACCAAATCCTAATAATAAGCAGCAACAATAGCAGCCTATGTATTTTTCAGAAGCTAATCAGTATCCAGCCTATGCCTTGAATATTAATGATATCCATCTCAGGTCTGGAACCACCTTACCTACTCCACAACCACCAGTAATTACTGAAATACAAGATCCTCCCTCTGCTAAAAAATTGACTGGTCCCGCAGAACAGATACCTATATCAAAAAATTCTTCTAAGGAGCTTGTCCTACAATATCCAATAAAACCACCTTTTCTTCAGAGATTGCAAGATACTACACCCAAGTCCATGGAAGAGCCTACTTTTGATATTTTGGATTAGCTAAAGAATGTACATATCCAAATTTCCCTCTTTCAAGCCATAAAAGATGTCCCAATCTATGGAAAAGCCATTAAGGAGGCCTGTTTGAAGAAACCTAGAAGAAAGAAAAAGGATCCTCAAACTATCCATGTTTTTGGAAAATTGGCAGATATTATGTTAGGGAAGGTAGTCATGCCAAAATATGCTGACCCTAGAAGTCTTGTGGTACAAGTCAATATTAATGGTCAGATGGTAAAGAATGTTTTGATTGACCTAGGTGCAACCATTAATGTAATGACCAAGCATACTATGGAGTATTTGAATATCCTAACCATTAGGTCTACACCCACTGTCCTACAGCTTGCTGACAGTTCCACTGTAACACTTGACGGCCTGGTGGAAGATATAATTGTCAATCTTGAATCAAGGGAATACCCCGCTGATTTCACCATATTATCCACTAAGACAACTTTGGAGGGATATCTTATCATCCTAGGTAGACCATGGTTAGCCACAGTTGATGCCTTTATAGGATGCCATTCTGGAGACATGACAATCTCTGATGGGCAGTCAACAAAGAAATTGGCTTTATACCCACCTGCCCAGCCTCAGCCAGACTTATCTAAACCAATTTGGCTAGACTTAGGAGAAGAAACAGAAGATGTCAACTCATTGGCCTAGTTAATGATGCTGCAAACTAATCCATTTTCCCAACTTCAGAGTGAAGATGACTTGCTTTTCCAAATTTTGCAGTCAAATTCTGATATGAGTAACCCATCAGAATCCAATAATTGTCTTCAACAATCTTTCTTACAGCAACTGAGTCCTAAGAGCCTACCATTTAAAATCCCTGCAATTTATAAACATTTGTTTTCACAAGAAATACAGACACCACCTTTGCCAGTTGAATCCATGAATGATCTCACCAAACAAATTGAGCTATCTCCAGGCCATTATCTGAATATCAACAATCAGCTACCTAAAGCTCAACAAAATTCCCTGGTCACAATGCTGCAAGATCAACACAATGTTTTTGGATGGGACTATGGGGATATGAAGGGAATAGATCCTCAGCTTTGTACTAATAGGATCTATATTAAGGAAGATTGTTCACCTGTTAGACAGCCTCAAAGAAGGATAAACCCAATACTCAGGGAAATAGTTAAAAATGAGCTCCAAAAATTGCTTGATGATGGTTTCATCTACCCTATCTCAGACAGTTAATGGGTATCTCCATTAGTTATTGTTCCTAAAAAAGGTGGGAAGTGGCGAGTTTGTGTAGATTACAAGGAGCTAAATACTGCAACTAAAAATGATCATTTTCCACTACCATTTGTTGATCAAGTATTAGACTCACTGTCTGGTAAAAAGTATTTCTCATTTTTGGATGGATATAGTGGGTATAATCAAATTAAAATTGCCCCTGGGAATCAGGATAAAACAACTTTTACTTGTCCATGGGGGACTTTTGCTTACTCTGTCCTACCTTTTGGCTAGTGTAATGCTCCCGCCACATTTCAAAGAGCAGTAATTAGTATTTTTGCTGACATTTCTCATGATTCTATGGAGATCTACATGGATGAATTCACCACTTATGGAGTAACTTATGAAGAAGCATTATCAAATTTGGAGAAAGTTTTGAAAAGATGTAAGGAGAATAATTTGTCTTTGAATAGTGAGAAGTGTTTTATGATGATGCAAGAGGGAATTGTTTTAGGCCATCATATCTCTCCAGTTGAAATTCAGGTTGACCCTGCAAAAATAGAAGTTATTCTAACCTTGCCATCACCTATGAAACAAAAGGATGTTAGAAGCTTCTTAGGACATGCCGGATATTATAGAAGGTTTATTGAAGATTTCAGAAAAATAGCCAATCCATTGTATACTTTATTGACTAAGGATTCAAAATTTCATTGGACTGAGGCCTGTGACAAGTCTTTCCTGCAGCTTAAGGACTTACTTACTAAAGCACTTGTTCTTGAAGGACCAAAGTGGAGTCTGCCCTTTCACATACACACAGATGCATCTGACTATGCCATAGGGGTCATGTTAGGACAGAAGGAGAATTCCATTGAGCATGCCATTTATTTTATCAGCAAAAATATTCAAGGACCAAAATTGACTTATACTGTCACAGAAAAGGAATTGCTAGCAGTTGTGTATGCTCTAAATAAGTTTCAGCATTATGTCACTGGCTATGAAATATTTGTTCACACTGACCAGGTGGCAATAAGGTACCTTATGAATAAGCCTGCCATATCTGGTAGATTAGCAAGGTGGCTACTATTGTTGCAGGAATTTGATATCACAGTTATCGACAAGCCAAGCAAGGCAAATGTAGTGGCTGATTTATTATCAAGACTTCAAACAGCTACACCTGCCACATCTGAAATAATTGATGATAGCTTTCTTGATGAACATCTATTTTCTGTTGCTGCTAAAACTCCATGGTATGCAGATATTGCAAATTACTTAGCAGCCAGCAAAATACCAGCTCACTTCTCACCAAAGGACAGGAGGCTGTTGATTGAGAAAAGTTTTAACTTTTCATGGATTGCAGACTGTTTGTTTTATACAGGGCCTGGCCAAGTCATGCGAAGGTGTGTCAGAGAAGATGAGACATATGACATTCTGCATGCTTGTCATGATGAGCCGTGTGGTGGGCACTTTGCATCTAAAAGAACATCAATGAAAGTGCTTAATACAGGATATTACTGGCCCACCTTACACAAGGATGCTGTAGCTTACACAAGGAAATGTGACAGATGTCAAAAAATGGGGAGACCAACGAATTCTAATGAAATGCCTCTACATCCTCAATTGGTGGTTACTCCCTTTGATAAGTGGGGAATGGATTTTGTTGGGACGATTGACCCACCATCCAATGGGAAGTCATACATTTTAGTTTGCACTAATTATGTGACAAAATGGGTGGAAGTAAAGGCAATGGCACATGTAAGAGACAACAAGGTTGCTGAGTTCCTTTATGAACAAATTTTCACCAGATTTGGAGTACCAAGAGAAATTGTAACAGATCAAGGAGCTCAATTCACTTCAAACCTGATCACTGCATTAATGAATGACTATAAGATTAGACACAAGAAATCAAGCCCTTATCACCCTCAAGCCAATGGTCAGGCAGAGGTAACTAACAAAGAACTGGAGGCCATCCTTACAAAAATAGTCCAATTACACAAGAAAGACTGGAGCAGTCGTCTTCCAGAAGCAGTCCGGGCTTATAGAACAACATTGAAAACAACTACATGGTTTACCCCTTTTGAGTTACTTTATGGAAAAACTGCCATGTTGCCAATTGAGTTTGAACATAAGACTTTGAGGACTGCTCTTCAATTGCATATTGATCTTTCTGAAGCTCAAAAGGAATGTCTCCTCCAATTGAATGCATTAGATGAGATGCGGAAGGTTGCCCTGCAACATACAAAAACAATACAGCAGCAAAGGAAAAAATGGCATGACCATAATATCCGCACAAAGCATTTCTCCGTTGGTGATTGGGCCCTACTTTACAACTCCAGGTATAAAGAGAATCAAGGTAAACTTACAACATGGTGGCTTGGCCCGTATGAAATTGAAAATGTATTTGACAATGGTTCGGTACAATTGGCAACAATTGATCCTGTTCGCTTCAAACTATTGGTTAATGGGCACCGTCTTCGGTTGTACCATAAGCCAGCTTCAAAAGCAAAATTCATGCAGTAGTTTGTTTCCCCCGCGGTCAGTATTCTTCATGCAGCAAAGGTCTTCGGCCTTCTTCTTGCAGCATCTCCTTGAAATTATGTTAAATGTCCATAATAAAGGTTTTCTTTTCACAAAAACCACTTTCTCCATCACCATCCATCACCATCCATCACCATCCATCATTTCACCTTTCTTGTCTACATCACCCATCCATGTCACCCATTTTACCGTACCACCACCATTCATGATCTCTCTTTTCCAAGCAGTCATTTCTAGTTGCGCTGCAATATCTTCCAATATCCGCGAGCATTAAATACAAGGTACATGATATTCTTTTCGTTTGTCACATCATTTAATTGTTTTATTTGTTCATTTATTACAAGTGTCTATTAGTCATTACTGCTCATCCTTTGCCTATCCTTTCACACATGTGAGGACACATGTCAAATCTTAAGAAGGGGGCGGGGATTGTTTGTTTCAAACCTTGTTCTTTTGCCAGCGCCACGTTTGATAAAAATAATTTTTAATTGTACTTTCCAAAAATGAATGCGAGTGAATGCATGCTTTTTCCTTATCAACAAGTAAACTACTTAATTAGGTAGTGTCTAAAATTATTGCATTTATATCATTTCTGGCGAAGAGAAAGGTAAACAAATTGAAAAGGAAAGAAACAGAGCAGGAAAAAAGTGTTTTTCAAATTCTCAGAAGAGGTTAAGTTTCAGGGTTTTCTTGAAGAATCAGTTATTGAAGATGGGTGGTCAGCTGGTAAGACATGAGCTGGAGGCTCATGAATTTTTGACACAGGAGCCTCAAATGGTCCAGGCATTTAGTAATTGTGGGTGGTTGAACTATTTTCTAAGGATAAATTCCTTTAACGAAGAGGCTGCAGGTGAATTTTTAAGAACACTTTCTGAAGGAGAAGCTGCGGTATGGGGTTTAAAGGTAGCAGTGACAAAGGAATGAATAGCTGAAGTAACAGGGCTTCCTGCAGTTGGTGAAAACTTCCCTTCAGGAAGGGATGCCGTTTTTGTCAGGGCATAATTCACATTTCCAACTAATGGACCTTTGGAGGTTTCAAAGTAGGGATGCAAACGAGTGTCGCTACCTTACCCATATTCAGAATATGCATGCTTTATAATTAGGTAATTAACTTGTGAAGGCCGTTTCTCCTATCTACATTTGTACCATTTTAAGCTCTTAATTCATATGAGGCACAGATTAGCTATGAATGTCCCAAATTTTTTGCTGAATCTTTTAGAGCATAGTGCCTATGAAACCCAGAAAGGCAAAGATAATTTTGTTACCCATCATGGCCTTATTAAACTGTTGATTGAGTGTTCACTAAGAGACGTATCACCACTCTCATGGCATGAATTTATTGCCCAAAAGGGTTTGCAACCTCCACAACCTCCTAGAGCACTCCCTGCACAACCCAAGAAAAGAAAAATGAGAATAGAATCCACGAGTAGTGAGGCTGAGCAAGAATCATCTGCTCCTGTAGCACCTAGTCCTGCAATCTCCATAACTGAGCCCTCTACTCGAATGCAAATAGGATCTTCTATTAGGAAAGAAAAGGGGAAAACGAAAGAAGGAGAGTCATCTAGGACCGAGCAAACCCCTGAATCAAGCCATAGCATTGAAAAGCAAAAACGCTCTCCTCAGTCTTTTCCTGTAGTAACACCTGTTACCATCACTGCTTCGCCATCTCCTTCTCCTGCCGAGTCTGAGTCTTCAAGACAGACTAAAAATAGGAAAGCTGCAAAAGATCATCATACACCTGTTACATTGCCAACAAGGATTTCACTAAGGAAATGGAGTAAAGTCACTTCAACTTCCAGACAACCAGGAATTATAGTTATTTCTGAAGAATAAGAGGAAGTCAGACATGATGATCCCCAGGGTATACCCGAGAATGTGCCACAAAATTCAACTGATATTCCTGAAGAACTGCAAAATGAAAGAGTAGAGGTTGGAGAGGTACAACATGATGGCAATAACAAAAATAGGATGCCAAGTCTTGATGACTTGGCTAATGCAGCTGAAAGAATTTTTGAAGAAACACAGTCCCCTCCTGACCAATAACATGAGTTTGTCCTGTAGCAAGAACAGGAGCAATTTGAGCAGCCTGAGACATCCAATGCAATGCCGTTGCCCTCTGAAACATGTCGTGCATTGGTAGTGTACAAAAGGACATTATTGATAGAGTATCTAGAATATCTTAGGATAACTTGGAAACCTGTCACACCCCAGACTTTGAGCTTTTGCTATATGGCTAAAATTGAATTTTAGCAAAGCCTTTGGGAAGAAGAGAGGAAGAAATTTAAAAAGGAGATTGAGAGGAAAAAGCAGGAAATTGAAGAAATTAAGGAAAAGATGAATGAGATGATGAAGGTGGCCGGCAAAATAATAGAATGCAGACCACCACCAAAAGTGTATGCCATGTGCCTAAAAGAATAGTTTCTTTGGTTTCAATTAATGAGGATTTCTAAGAATCTAGACCCCGACATTCATACGACCAAAGAATTCTATGATGCATACCAGGTAGCACCAGATTGGTTGAGGAATTCATTGTGTGAATTTTACATGCATGGTTTGCTCATTCTAGTAGAAGCAGAGTGGAATCCACTCCTTTACATAGGTGACATTCATTTGAGGTCACTTATGTCTTGGGCAGCAAATGAAATTAACTATGGGAGGTAATTAGAAGAATATGAGGAAGCTGAAAGAAAAAATCCTATCCCCTTGAGGCTTGAAAGTTTAGATCCTCGAACTGTTCTACAAACTTGGCTCACAATTGCATATGGATTCTATGATCTTGCAGCAAGGATGAAAATATTTGATCTCAGGAGGCACGTATATGATGAGTTTAAAGGTCAAGCATATTCATTTTGGAAGCTCTCCTCTACCAGGATTAAAGCAAGATGGGATAGGTTAACGGTTGGTCTAAAGAAGTCCGAACCCCATAGCCCTCTAAATTTTACAGCAGCCATTAGAAGGGCAGAAAGATATATCCAGCTGGGTCGTCAACAAAGGTTTGAACTGTGGTTTCCATTGACATTTCATCCCCCTGTTTTACTATGGCCATTGTACCCTTATCAGGCCACAAATATTGATGAAGCGAATGAAGCTCGCAGGTATGAAAGGTTGTAGAAAAACAGAGGCTTTTACTACAAGTTCGGGACTGCAATGCAAGGCCATACTACTGTCACCGATTTCAGAGAAACAACAAGGAAGGTTAATGCTGGAGGACCAACATTAGCATAAGTAGGGGGCAAATGATGAGCCTAAAATATGCTCATTATTTAAGTGTCATGATGTATTTTTGAATACCTTTACTCTTTCTAATGGTTGTTTTAAACTCTGTGGTTATAAACTTTTTATGTTAATGGGTAGTATTCTGTGACAATGCATTCCTATAATCCTGCAGCTTAATATCTCCATATTCATGGCCTTGTTTAACCTCCCAGTTGACTGATATGATACGTGTAGTTTTGGATAAATGAGATGAATTTAATGTGTGTGATTAATGATAGGTATCGTGCTGTTATGCTTTCTTTTGCCTTTTATGCCATGTGTTCCGCAGGTTGTTGAAGATAGTTTGAACAAGTCAATGCACAACGAACTTCAGTTTTGAAGTGAAGATCATTTCCATCACGACACCGAGCATGTTGTTCTTGCAAAGACGCTTTGCCTGGGTCATTGGGAAGAGATCTAAATGGTCATCAATCTAGGAGGAGTGGAGCACTAGATTCTTTCCGAATCACTTGGATGGATACACTTTCATTTATGGAAATCGGTTCCTCAGAATTGGGAAGCATCTACGTCTGCATCTTTCTCTGTTAGTTAGTTAGTTAGTTGTTTTTCTTTAAATAAAGGTTGCTTCTGCGCGAGTGGACAAGATGATAGAGAAAAGATTAGACTAGAGAGTAGAGATAGAACAAAGTGTAATGAGTTTACTGTTATAATGAAAAATAGAGCTTTGTATTAAGTTTTCTTACAAGCAAACAACCATGTATGTGATTCCGAGTTATGAATAAAAAGCTGATGATGTTTTGAGTTCCATTCTTGCATAGTTGGTTGATGCTTGCTAAGGGGGCCCACTTAGTAAGTATCCATAGTTAGCTGTTTTCTTTCTGTTGTTTATTTGTTAGAATTTCATTCCAGTAAGTTTTGATGCAAAATTAGTCTTAAACTGTTTCTGTAGCATAAGGAATCCATCCCTGTGTCTGTTCCTGCAGCATAAGGCCAGTTCATGGTTTGTTTTCCCAGTAATTTTTATTGTGATTCCTGCTTTAGTTAAGTGATGCTTAAGTTAGTAAGACTTTGTTTTATGTTCCTGCATTAGAGTTAGAATTCCTTTCAAGCACTTATTTTGAGTAAGTTGTGGCTAAAATCAGTTCTTAGTGCACATACAGTGCCGCTCCATTTCAAGTATACGTTCCCTGGTTTGACAAGTAAATGAACGACCATGAGAAGATGTTAGTCACCTGCTGGAATGTCCAATTCCCAGGTTAGGATTTGCCGTGACTTCTATATCCTTTTGTGGGTGACAACCACTTCCATTGCTACTTGACATTTTGAGGCTCCTCTCATGATAAGTTACATTCCTCTTCATTGCAGTCTTCCAACTCTTCTCTTTTTAACATTGTATTAGATTAAATGCCTTCTTATTCGAGGTACCATAACACAACAACTTCATTTAACTCTTTTATCACTCCATCTTCATTCGATTTACCTATCTCTACTCTCTATAACTCTTGGAAAATCAAATTCAAAGGTCTTGTATTCAGTAATACTTTTGCCAACTCTTCAATATATTTGATCTGTCTTTGTTCTAACAATTCCACCCCTTGGCTAATCTTTGACTTGATGACTTTCCTCTTTTAGAATGTTTTTTTCTCATAAGATGAGTATTTATCCTCACCATTCTTTTTCACCTTCTCACAAATCTTCAATAACTTCATTGCAGATTTCATTCTCTTTACCTTCTTTTTATTGTATATCTCATAATCCTCGAACATACATACCATAACTCTTTCAACTCAATCTCTAATTTTTGTGATTTTTTGGTTGGTCCTTTGTTAGCTTTTGCCTCTTCCTTTGTCTTATCTTTTCTTCCACCTAGATTATCCTCTTCCTTACATTATAATCTAACTCCATATTTGGATCCTCAATCGATAGCCCCAAAACAAATGTCCAACTGTTTGTCTTCTCTTCCCTTTTGAATGGGCAATCTATTGACTATGTATCAACATTCTATCAGTATTACTCACTCCTTTCAAGAGATTAACAAAAATTCAAAGACCACACCTACAAGTTAATACTCCTTAGGGAAATATAAAATAATTTCAACTCACAACAATATTCAACTTTTAGCAAATACAATTGAACAAATCTCTCGACTCTAAGGAATTAGTTTGTCTTTCCTACTAAGTTTGAGGAGTCAATTTGCATAATTTTCCAAATCATATATGTAGTGCTTCCATTTGCTGAATAGCTTTAACGACATTGAGCCCATATAGGGAAGAGGGAATATGACCTATTAGCCCTCTATCCTCCATATTGGTAGCATTAACTAAACTTGTGTTGATGTAGGTGAGTCCTAAATATATTTACTCACTATATCAAGCTTATTAATTTAAAAGAAGCTTAAATTATATGTGATTAATTTTAGTTCTTATTCATGTTAATTTGAAAAAAAATCCATGTTACTTTTAACTAACTAAATAATTAAATTTAATATAAATATTTTAAATATTTATTTAAAAATGTTGAGAAATATTAATTTTAACTATTTTATTTATTTAAGAGTTATTTTATTTTATTTGAGAATAATTTTATTATTTTATCTTATGTATATTATTACTTTATTTTTGTTTGAAAAGTCTTTTTAATTTTATTTTAAAAAAATCACATTCAATGACATCTCTAATATTATATTTATTGCTAAATGTTAATATATTGATGTATAAATGATTGTCAAATTTTAAATTACATATGAGTTTTTGTGTACAAAATCAATACATCAAACTCCATTTCTGTAAAGAAATCTCTTAATTTAATTATGTAATTTTACTTATTCCAATTAATTAAAATAAGATCCTATTTCATTGCGGAAACATAATAAAAATAGGTATAAGAGGGAAGCCTTGTGTTGAGAATCAACTACGTAGCGCTGGATCAAGTATAAAAGAGGTTATGCATGTATAAGGTCCACAATTTACTATGCTATTATCAATGATATTCACAAAGTGCAAGATGTTCCTTTAGAGCTACAACTAAAAATGTCTACTCTTGTTTCTTGCAATTTTTTCAAGGATTGGAGTTGGTTTCTAGGTTATAATATTGATAATTTCCCTCTCAAACTTATTTACCTTAATATCCTTCTTTCAATTAAGAAATTCATCCTAGATTAAATCTGAAATGGAATCTAAATTGGTCCAAGTTCAAATGGTACAGCTTGAGCATTGCTGTTTGGAAATCAAAAGCCGATGCCAAAGCTCAATTTTTAGCATGAAAGATTATTCATTACAAAATTGTTGTGGGAGAATGCCTCACCTTTCTACGTAATCAATCCACCAAATGTCCTTTTTGTCACAAGTTGGAAACCATCAAACATGCCTTTTGGTCATATAAACATACTCAATTAATTTGACAAGCAATTGTGGCTCTGATTTCTGACATGTTTAGAAGAAAATTAAAATAAAAATTTGCTCTGTTAGGGCTGCATTGTATTCAGAATATAGTTTTAGAATCTTTTTGTCAATGTATCCTTCTATATATTTGGTTGTTCAGGTATAAAGCTATTTTTTCAAATGCCTTTCCTCCTATATAAGTGATCATGCAGGGTTCATTCTCTAATATTATTTTGCAGCAGTCAACTCTTGCTAAAGCAGTGAAGGAGAAACAAAACAACATCTCAGAGCTTCAAACCCAACTATCTAAAGTTCAGTCTCAGCTGGTAGCGATTGCTAAAGAACATATTGGATCTCTACTCCCAATGGTTAATATCATTATTGATGAACATGTGCTACTCACTCTTGGAGATAAGTGATTCTATTGTTAAAAACAATAAAAAAATCAACTGCTTTAGCTGATTTGTGCTCTAGTGTTTCTTATAGTATGGTCTCTTCTAGTCATCTTGATTGGGGTGTGTCTCCTCCAAACACTTCTGTACTCTTGTAATTTAATTTTCTTTTATTAATATAATGCATTTTTCAAATAATTTTTTTTTAATATACTAAAATTACAGTCCTAATTTATATTAATTGACTAAAAATCCATTCCTAATTTATATTAAACCTTTCAAATTCTTAAAAGTAATATTTAATATGAAATTTTACCTTCCATTGTTGACTTCAAAAAAAAAAATTAATGTTGTTGTGGGCTGATCGTCTGAAACTTTGGACATTTTTTATTTTTCTTGATATTTTCTCCGCCTCCCTTTGTCTCACCTATAATTAACATATGAAGCAAGAGACTCTGCAGCACTCTGCGTGTTGTGGATGGGATTTTCACAATGGAAACAGAGAAATATTATGCTGTGGCATGTCTATGCTGGGTTGTTTGCCTTTTACCTGTTATCTGCGAGGAGTTGAACGCAGTTGGCCCAACTCTGGAACGCACTGCCTACCATTTCCAGCCTCCAAAAAACTGGATGAATGGTCTGTGTTTTTCAATCTCCAGATGAATTTCTGTTTTTTAATTCTGTTAAACTGGCTGGAAATCTTATATTTTGGTTTTAGTTTCTGAAAGTTCAAATTTTTTATTTAGTTCTTGGTTTGGGCTTTCGTAACTGATCGGAATTTTACTAATTTGATCTTTGATTGTTTTGTTTGTAAACGGGGACAGATCCAAATGGTGAGTTTGTCTGTTCAATTTCACTCATTTGACAGTTATCAGGTTCGATGAGAGAACCAATATAATATCCAATGTGTTTTACAGGGCCCATGTTTTATAAAGGACTGTACCATTTCTTTTACCAGTACAATCCTAAGGCAGCTGTATGGGGTAACATTGTGTGGGGGCATGCTGTGTCGAAGGATCTTATTAATTGGAGGTCACTTGAATTTGCAATCATTCCGAGTGAATGGTATGATATAAAGGGTTGCTGGACTGGCTCTGCTACACTTTTGTCTGCAGGGAAGCCTGTGATTCTTTATACAGGATGGGACAACTCCTCTAGACAGGTCCAGAATATGGTTGTTCCAAAAAATGCATCTGATCCCTACTTAAAGGGATAGGTGAAGATCCCTGAGAATCCAATTATAGTTCCAGAAAATGGAATTAATGGGAACTCTTTCAGAGATCCAACCACCGCCTGGCTTGGCAAAGATGGAAGATGGAGAATTGTTGTGGGTAATAAGGAGGATCGGCATCATAATGGAAAGGCCCTCCTTTACATAAGCAAAGATTTTGTTCACTGGACCAAAAAGAAGCACCCTCTCCATTCCTCCAAAAAGACAGGAATGTGGGAGTGCCCTGATTTTTATCCAGTTTCTCAATTGGGAAAGCTTGGACTGGATACTTCCGTTACTAGTCCTGATGTTAAACATGTCTTGAAGGTATCCCTTGATGATACAAAATACGAGTATTATACAGTTGGAACTTACTTCACAGACATTGATATATAGGTTCCAGACAATACAAGTGCAGACAATAAATATGGATTGAGATATGATTATGGAAAATTCTATGCATCCAAAACCTTTTTTGATAAGCATAAGGATAGAAGAATTTTGTGGGGATGGATCAATGAATCCGACAGCTTGCAGGATGATGTTGCAAAGGGATGGTCTGGGGTGCAGGTAAGGTGTAGATTAATTTTCAGTTCAATCAAGCATGTTTAACATCACCCAGCTTAAATAGCACATTCATATAGAGAATTTTACATTGTGGAACTTAATTATGGAAAACAATAGTCTATTGAGAAAATACAATAAGCAAATAAAAACATATAAATTGTATGATTACAATTTAAGGAGAGTGCAATAAATAAAAAGCAGTATTTTATCTCCAAATTGCAGTTCATAGAAGTAAATCATCACATTTGACAAGAGTTTGAATTCTTTTTCCATCATATGGCTCATTGTTTTTCATTACGTAAATGGGAAAACAAGGGTCCCCACCTTTATAAAAGTCAAAACAGCAGAGTCAAAGACAGATATCAAAAAGGAGACCACCAAAAGAATTTATTAGACAGACAAACAGGGAAAGAGAAAAATACTAACCACACAAAACTAAGAATGCACCACAGCACATAAACTAATACCAACCACTGGTACCACAAACACAAGTTGACAGGAGGAAGAACGGCCCAGCCCTTGAAGATTGAGAGTCATTTGTTGGATTAATCGTCAGCGTCTTTCTTCGGATTCGGGATATGGACTAACCGCTTCTGTGGATCCGCTTATCTTTGGTATTTATATCAAGCATTAACAAGTTGATCTTTTGACACTATGACAAATGTGTTCCAACAAATCGTATCAAAGCCGGGTCGCGGGTTTGAATCCCCTCATGTGACACTAAAGGGAGGATTGTTGGACTAATTGCCAGATTCAGGACATGGACTAACCGCATCCTGTGGATCTTTTGACACAACAGCAAACGTGTTCCAACACCACCTCCCTTACTTTAGAAAGACGAGGCAGAGCAACTTTTGAGAGAGCATTCTTGATATGGTTCATTGTTATTTTAATCTATTTCAGCAGATTTAATTATAATTCTAGTTGGTATTTTACTCTATTCCATTGGATTTAATATGACTCCATTTTTAGTTCCTTTAACTGTTTGTTACTGACAGTAGGCTGATGTAGAGGTTTCCTTCAATCTGCCAAGTCTTGCTGATGTAGAGAAAATGGATGCCAATTTAGACGCTCAACAACTGTGCAGCCAAGATGGAGTAGCTACCAAGACTATGGTTGGTCCGTTTGGGCTTTTGGTTTTGGCTTCTAAAGATTTGGCTGAACAAACAGCTGTTTTCTTTAGGGTTGGAGTACACCAAAACAAGATGAAAGTACTAATGTGTAGTGACCAGAGCAGGTTCGAACAAGTCAGCACTAAAATATGAAATAATTCTTTAAAACATTCATATCCAATATTGAAAATGTGAACTTTTTTCCCATATGTAGATCATCTTTGAAAACAGATGTTGATAAAACGACATATGGAAGCTTTGTTTCATTTTCCTTCAACAAAAAGTATCTCTCTCTAAGAGTGCCGGTGAGTCTTGATATGGTTGTTTGTAGCCTTCTTCTGAATTTAAAATTGGAAAAGAAAAGAATTGATCAATGTGAACGTTGATGAAAAGTGCAGGTTGACCATTCAATTGTAGAAAGTTTCGGAGAAGAGGGAAAGACTTGTATAACAGCCAGAGTTTATCCTAATCTGGCAATTGGAGAAGATGCTCACCTTTACTTATTCAATAATGGCGTTTCTTCTGTCACAGCTGGTAAATTGACAGCATGGGACATGGCGTCTGCTCAACAGCCTAGCCATACAATA
Source organism: Sequoiadendron giganteum (assembly GCA_007115665.2). Classification (NCBI taxonomy): domain Eukaryota; kingdom Viridiplantae; phylum Streptophyta; class Pinopsida; order Cupressales; family Cupressaceae; genus Sequoiadendron; species Sequoiadendron giganteum. The sequence goes on from CM021102.1 coordinate 731,191,280, forward strand.
AGGGCGTATGAATAATAGGGCCTAAGAATGAGGTATCTAAATTTCTGCGAAGCTTCAACCACATGACTGAAATCATGATTTTTTGTAATTTTCTTTTCTTCACATTGCACGGTCGTACTCTATCAATTTGTTTAGATTTTCTTCTATCAAACTACCAACTTAAATTGTTTTATTCAAACCTTTCATATATCTTACCTATGTAGGGAGCCTATCCAAATTGAATGGGTGACCCATAGAAAAATTTAAAACAGAAAAGGGATTTCTTCTAAGAACAATTGAAAATTTGGGCATCGAATTGTTGAGCAAAAGTGGAAAAATAGGAAAGGCAAGTTTAACACTCCATAGTAAGTGGAAGATTTGCAAATGGAAACTTGATTTGTTTATACATAAATTGTTGGTGCTTCGTGGTTTATATGTGGGTATTTTGTAGCGAGGGTTATTTGTAATGTAAAGCATTGTACTTCAGTATGTTATAATGTGTTAGTATTTTAAGTTTTTTGGCGTGTTTAATCGGCTTACAATTTATTAATGTTAAAGGATATTTTATAATGGTAGTAAGGGGTGGAATGTAAGGGCATGAGTATGTTAACAAAAACTCTTTTTTTTTCTATGTTAAATTTGACAACCATTTACACATCAAAATATTAATATTTAATATAAAATAATATTTCAAAAATAAACAAAACATAAAATTTGCATGTTCATGTGTTTAGTAATAAAATAGTTCAAAAGTGAAATAAAATAACTTTTAACTAAATTAAAAAAAAATCCCAATTGATATCTCTAGATATTTTTTAGATAGATGGATTTAAGATATCTATACTAGTATTTGCTATATACAAAATGAAATTGAGCTTCTAAAACAAACACATACCTACAATTTCATTTTTATTAAATCTTTATATTATGAAATCTAAAATAAGAAGATTTAGTTCGTTTAAGTAAAATAGTCAAATGTTTAGAACAAAAATAAACATTTAATTTTTATTTTCAATAATTAAATCTTAATTTTAAGATGCAAAAAAGGATAAAAATGTGATTTCAATTAAATTTAAGATAAATAGATGATGTAAAGAAATAAATAATTAAATACATTTATACTAAAGAGTTAGTACAAATTAGTCCATTAAAATAAATGTTCATACATTCAAAAATAAAGCAAGGATGCTTAAGTTTAGGAATGATGAAGATTTGACTGACATATGTGATTAAAAGATTTTTCAATGTGTCAAAAAATAGGAAATTGTCAAATACTACTTCTATTGTGAAAATCATTATAATTATCTTTGATTCATTTATATGCTAATGGAAATTATTTGCACATCTATGAATCTAAAGTCTACATATAAATATAGTAGCATGGAACTTTGGCATTAGATACACCTTCACCTAAGCATTTGGATCTACACTAAATGACTTGTGGTGTTTAATAACACCTTTGGAATTTTGGTAGCCATGTATCTTCTCTTTTGATCAAACCCTTGATCTAAATTAATAATTTGAAACATTGATCAAAGATGTGACAAGAAATCATGTAGCACACTTGGGTAATGAGGACATTAATGTGCCTTTCAACCTTGTTAGCTACCCTCTCAACTTTTTTCTCTTCTCACCTTTTGAAACCAAGATCCTACACTCTTAGTTATAAGGCATGCAAGAGACCTTAGGGTTACATGGGAAACCCATGTTAAGCTATAAAGTCACCAAGGTGAGCTACATTGGTAAAAGGGGTGACCCACCTTCCAACATAGGTGACCCTAACATATGTTGGCAATCACATGAATCTCTTAAGTTCAAATTTTTTCCCCTAGTTTCCTTTTTGATCATTATTTTTTTGAGTCATGACTGTCATGCCTTCCTTCTAGATTTCAATATTATCCTCCTAATATTTTTAGTTAGATATTTCATCTTGATTTTCTCTCCTCTTGTCCTAATTAAGCCATCCTTTGCTCACTCAAAGAAGAGAAGAGAATTTTTGAAGAGAAGCTCTAAGAAATTTTGAGGAAGACATTCTCTACATCAAGAAGATTTAGGAGTAGGCTACCTTTGCAAATATTGTTAGAATATATATATATATCCCTTCCTTTAGGGACATGATCACCTTTAGAAGATTATAATCCTCTCTACAAATCTCCCAATCCTAAATCCTTATAATTAGAATTCTCACCCACCTAACGTAGGAAACTTAAATACAACTTTATTTTCTTCCAAATAACTTTTAATCTAGATCTTCTCTTTCCATCAAGGAGAGCACCTTAAAGATAGAATAGGAAAATAAAATTCCAAATAAGTTAGATCCTCTATGAACTCTATTCATAGTATCTATAAAGAAGTTCGAAAGCTTCATCTAGGTTCTTAACTTTTACAAGCATTTTTATTTTAAATTTCATTTGTTTTAGCATAATTAGGTCACTTAAAATTTCCTAAGGAATATAACATTTTTTGTTGTTGTTTCTTAGTTAGTTTGAAAGTTTACATCCTTAGGTCTAGAGTTATATGTCAATTACTTTTCACATTTTGAAATTAGTTTAGAATTTTCTTTGAAATATATATTCAAAAATTAAAAATCCAAAAATTAAAAGTCAAAAGTTGTTTATAATTTGTTGTATAAAAATAAAAAATTAACTATAGAAAATATGAAGTATTTGAATTAGATTGTTTAAGTAATTTTCATCTATAATTCATATTACAAAGAGTGTGATTTGATGAAAAAATGTTTAATAAATATTGATACATACATGCATATACATACACACATATATGCACCCATGTGTGTGTATACATATACATACGTGCACATATAAAAATTCAAGTCAATTTTATTTTTTATTTTTCAACTTTTTTATATAAACATCTTTAAATATTTTTCAAGTAATACAAATTTTTAAAATTAAAATTTACAATTATAATATATTTTATAAAACAATATTTTATTGATGTGTCCTTTTACAAAATTTCAAAATGAAAAAAATACAATTTAAAATTTATTCTATAAAATAATATTTAATCTATATTTTTTTTATGTATACATAAAGTTTTTAGATTATTATAATTATACTTGACTTTTTTTTAAATGACTATATAGATTTTTTACATTAAAATATATATTTTTATCACAATCCTATACCTATCACCACAATGATTAAAAAAATAAGAACTTTAAATATTTTAGAAATTAGATTACTCTAGAAACACTAAGGGAAGTTGAAAATAAAAAAGAGTTTTACTTCTTTATATCATTTTATAATTTCATGGAATAGTCTTTAAATATAATTTTTTATAATTTATATGATAATTAAGCTAAGATCTTCATTTTTCTTTTGTTGTAGCGACTTAGTTTTTGTTGTACTTGGTTTGTTATTTATCTTTATATTGGACTTGGTCTCATTAGACTTCATGGATGTGCCTCCCTACCACCCTCCCTTTTTCTTTGAATATTGTACCTATTTCCTTCATTCATATTTTTTGTGAAATATATATTCATAAATTTCATTCAAAGCCTCAAAAGCTTCATCATCCAAATCAGACTGCTTACCGTTTACCTTGTAGGGACCACATTTATTTTCCCCAAATTATTTTGCATGCTCTTGTCCTTTATCTTATTTCTCATCCTTTACTATGGCTCCTTGTTCATTGGCCTTAGCCTATTCTTCATGTCTCCAATTCTCAAACATTGTCTCTTTATCTTCATGCCTTGCAACATCACAATCCTCTGCTGCTACACACTTCACCATCCACACTTAATTTCCCACATCATTGGATTGCTATCCCTTTATTGTTGCTCTTTTTCAAGGCTATGTTCTCAGCCTCAAAATCATCTTCTCTAGGTCTCCTTGCTGGCCAACTCTTCCTAAATTCTAGTTTCCATCTATTCTCCAGCATATACTCCATACCATGCATCTTCTTTCTTGTACAAATATTATCAAGAGCATCCTCTTCTTTGCACCTTAACTACTGCCCTCCAATAACCAGTTTCCTTTGCCAACTTGGAATTATGTACCCATGATTAACCAAATTCCTTTTCTCCTTTTCTTCTTGCTCATCCACATTCTTTCTTCTATTGGAGTGGTCAAAACTAGCATTATTTTTAATTTCACCTACATAACCAGAATCATTATTGTAACTTCTTGTTACCTATTGTCCTAAATTGTTTTCATCTTTGGCTTCCTTGCCTTCCAATTTCTCCTCTTCATAGGCATCTTACCTTACTTCTGCAACATCTTCCAAAGCATCGTGAGACTATGGGGTTTCTTCCTCATATCCTTCATCAATCTGCAAAACTTCAGCATCATCCTTTTCTTCATTCTCAGGTACCTTGTCACGTACAACTGCTATGATCTTTTCTCGACATATTGCTGCAATTAATCTCTTGTTCTCAACTTCAATTATTTCTTTGGGTGCTTCTCTTGCCCCTTCTCCTGTCATCTTTAAGGTCTCTTTCTTGACCTTCCTCATAGCTGCATTCAAATGATTAAGCATACCATTGGTAAATAAATCAAGAGATCAAGTTGTCTCCTTGAGTGCCTCCTTTCTGGACACTTTTCTCTCTTCATCACTTTTTGCTTCAAGTGCTCTTTGTTGCACTTCCTCTTTTCTCCTTTCCTTTGAGTCATCCATTATGAACACTTATTTCATCAATTCTGGTGCATGTTTCTCACTTGGAAACTCTTTGTTGTCCCAACTTCTATGGGTTCCTCCTATATCCTCCACTTCCTTTGTATTTCCTGCAATCACAACAGTGTTAGGAAAATAATTCTTTTCCAATACATCCATACGATTTGCAATCATTTGCAATTTCTCATAGAACTTTCTTCTCTCCATTTCATCCCAATACTTATCCCAGGAGGGAATTATGACGGGTATTTTGACAATGATCCCCATCCTCTTTGCTACTGCAATCCTTAGCACTTACTTGGAAATCTACACTCACACTTCTTCTCTCTACTACCTGCAGGTCCTGGCATAGGTTGTCTCTCAGTCGACGGTCTACCAAGAACTCAAAACCTTCTTGTTCTGATACCTGAGCCCTTGGTGTTTCCTTTCCTCTTCTTCTTTGCCCAATCTGTTGTTAACTAGGTTCTCCACATTCTATCAATCTTTAACACACATTAAATTGCAACACTCATGTACAATTCCATCACATTCAACTTCCTCTACCTAGATATTTTGGGCTCTAATACCAATCTGATGCAAGTTGGAAGGTCTTCTTCTAGTTTCTAAAGTCTGATCTAAGACACAAAACTCATCACACCACATTAACAATTCTCATAATCAATCAAACTACACCATGTTCATTACTATCTCCATGAGGAACAACTTAATCATAGGGATAAAACAAACAAGAATAACATAAACCAAGACTTTATTATGCAGGGACAATTATTTACAAAGATCACAACCCAATTGGGTCTTAATATCTCGAACACATTATTGGGATGTTCTTTATCCTTTCCCATGTTCTGTTGCTCCTTGCTCAATCTACACACCTGTCCTTCAACATCTATTTTCTTCCTCTTTTGGCCTCACAAATTCTGGGCTCTATACTCACGCATTCACCCATGCATCAGGTTCTTCGACCTCGACCAAGCTTCGACCTTCTTTACAACAGTCTTGACATTCTCTGTTGGTTGCCTTTCTTTAACTTTGTCTGAATGTCTTTCCTCGATCCACTTCTCCACTTTCATTGGCTACTTCTATGCCTTCATTGGCCTCCTCTGTTCCATATGGCTTCCCACATTGCCCGAATTGGACTTCCGAGGAGGGCTCTTGGATTCGGCCGAGGAAATATGCATAGTTGAAAGGGGTTCAATGTTCTCGATGCAGACAACGGTGATGGATTTAGGTGGGCAGAGAGCAAGATGAAAGTGATACAATCTAAGGATAAGCCCTTGATGGAGCGGTAGCGGTGGGAGATCACCATGGTTACGGCTGGCCGATTCTTTGCACTTGTCAATAGAGCTTTTAAGGTCCATTAAAAGGAAAAATAGGAAACTAAGCAACATCTTATGTCTAAGGTGATTTAACAGAGGGAAATGATAAAAGAAACAGGTTTTAAATCTACCTTCCAAAGTAACATACCTTCATTAGTGCCATGCACACCTGGTCCCAAGGCTTAGGGAGCGCGTCCCTCTCAAACCCTGCCTGGTTCTACACTAGGGCCTCCTCACCTTTGAAAAAGGCTTTTAGGCTTTCATGGTCCAACTTTTTTGTATGTTTAGGGTATTTTTTCCCAAAACATGACAAACCCATAGCCTGCGCTATAACTTCCTCGCTGAGTTCAAAAGAAATACCAAATGGAGACCCTTTTATCCTTCCACGAACTGGCAAAATGACCCGATAAGATAGGATCATGGCCGACCAAGCACTCCATGAGTGGAGCAATGCCTCCCTCCACACAAATGTGCCAGACCAAAGGGCTGTTTCGAAACTCCTCGTAGTTGTTAGGTTCAGTCCTAACCTGCTTACCACCCATCCTATCAACTTGCATAGAAAACTCACAAAATTGCAAACAATACCAATTGTAGCAGCTGTGAACAATAATCACAATGTGATAGTTAAGGCAAGGAATGCAGTGGAGGATAATAAAACCCACGTATAGGTTGCACGCGCGGAGAGGAAAATCACCATAGGGTGATTTGACACCAAATCTAATAAATTTATGATTACGACCAAGAAGGAAAGAGTTGGCGGATATGTAGGGAATGCATGAAAAACCATGTAGAAAGGCCAAACAACTAAAATTAGCAACCCTCCAAAAGAAGCCAAAGGGATCCCTAGCTAAACTAGCCGGCTCGAAGCCCCTAGAAGGAGGCCAATTCTCATCATAAATAGTCGAATCATTAAAAATACAATCACACCTCCAGATGTAATGAGGAGATAAAACAAGAAATCCACCAATTCTTAAGAGAATAGATCAAATAGTATGGCTCCAAAGATATAATGAAGTCACGTCCTTCCACCCATTCCACATCAAGCCGCCAAAATTATACTTGTAACCATCTTTTAAATCCCAACCCTACCACCTCATCGTAACCTTAGAACTCGACCCCATCCACCATGTCCAAAGGATAGACATGTGGATCCTCCTTTCCATGCCCCGCACACACAAATATTTACCAAGAAACCTCCACCTGTACTCCATACTAATGTTGACACCAAGAAATCTTTACCGAGAGATCCCCTTGTTTATCTAAAGTCCAAAAAACTCATCCTCCTTGTCATAGGTAGGAAATCTGGTGCTGGAGAGCATCACCTAAAGGGTTTGAGGTAGGCGAGAAAGGTCAAGATACTGGGGGCAACAAAGGGTAAGATCCTTCCAAATCCTAGCTCCGGGAGGTCCAGAAACATAGTCACTGATATGTATGCCAAAGAATCGCCAAGCCTCACGGATCATCGCCCCAAAGCCAGAGCAAGCCAGAGAGGAGTCAAAAAGCCAAGTATCTTCCCAGAACCTGATTTTAACCCCTTACCTATTTTCCATTTAATCCCTTTCTTTAGCAAGCCTTGTATGCTACAAATACTCCTCCAAACAACGGAGCCTTGGGGGTGAGGTTCCAAAAGACAATCAATCAAGGGCCTGTTCTGGATATATTTGGCATTCAAAATTTTACACCAGTCCTTAGAGTTCCTTAACTGGTCCCAACCAACCTTGGCCATCAGAGCCCTGTTGGATGTGACAATCTTCTTGATTCTAATCCCACCACAAATTTTAGCCTGGAAGACCCTTTCCCATTTCACCAAAGCGAGTTTATGTTTATCCTCAGTACCGAACCAAAGGACATTCCTTTGAATTCTTTCAAACTTATCAACAATGTACTTAGGCATCTTAAAAATGGATAGAAAGTAAGTGGGGATACCTTGAATAGCCGCAGTGAGAAGTTGGAGTTTTCCATCATGGCTAAGCAAAGAGTCCTTCCACCCAGCCAACTTCCTTTGAATCCTTTCCAGAATCGAATTCCAGAACTCCGTGGGAACCTCCTTAAACGTGAGGGGGAGCCCAAGATACACCAACGAGAGAGAATCACCAACACATCCCAGAACCGCAGTCACCCTATTTTTCAAATTGGGCATGCAATTAAAGAAATAAATCTTGCTTTTATTGTAATTGATGCTTTGACCAGAGCAAGAGGCATAGTTGTTAAGACAAGCTTTTCATTTCCTAGCTTCCACAACAGAGGCCTTCCCAAAAAGAAAGGTGTCATCAACAAATTTCTACACAACAATCAGATTTAGCGAGGAAGTCGCTGTAACACCAGTAATGGAGCCCTCTGACAGCAGACCCATGAAATTCTTGCTAAGCACATCAACAATCATAATGAAAATATAGGGGGATAGAGGGTCTCCTTGTCTGATCCCTCTACCAGTAGAGAAGAATCCATAGGGGGATCCATTAATCATAACCGAGAACTTGACAGTACTAACACACTCTATAATGAGTTTGATGACCAAACTGTTAAAGCCAAACTTAGCCAGGACCTTCAGGATGAAGTCCCATAAAACTTTATCATAAGCTTTGGAAATGTCAAGCTTGAAAGCCATCCTCGCATTATTACATCCATCCATTGAGTGGAGCAGTTCATGGGTTGTCAAAGTGGCATCAAGAATGTGTCGCCTAGGGACAAACCCCTTTTGAGTGTGACTAATAATTTTTTCCAGAAGGGGTTTGATTCGGTTAACAAGGATCTTAGAAATGATCTTATAAAAGGTGTTACAAAGGCTAATAGGTTGGAAGTCAGCCATAGAAAGAGGCTCACTTATCTTGGGGATAAGAGCAATGAAAGTGTGGCTCAATTGTTTAAGGATCCTACCAGATTTGAAGAAGTCCTTGGCCGCAAGCACAAGGTTCCCGCCCACAGTATCCCAGAATATCTGAAAGAATGCAGGAGGAAACCCATTAGGCCCCAGGGCTTTGAAATCCCCTATGCTAAAGGTAGCCACACAAACTTCCTCCAAGGAAACAGTCCTAAGGATTCCCATATTATCTTCCTAAGAGATTGAGGCAGGGAGATGATGGAGTATCTTACAATCCAAAGCCAGGTTGGGCGCCTCAGTAGGGGCCAAAAAATCCTCCTTGAAATAATTTACCGCACAGGTCCCAATTTGAGCTTGATTTGAAATCACCTCCCTAGTGGCATTTATCAATTTATCAATTTGATTCCTTTTCCTGTGCTTGATGGCAGAAACATGAAAAAAGGAAGTGTTCCTATCTCCTTCCTTCAACCATTAGACCCTAGACTTTTGCTTCCAGAAGACCTCATTTTATAAAACGCGTTCCCATTCCAATCTAGCTTCCCTTTCTTGAATGTAGGTCTGGTGACTGTCATCACCCTCATCCATATTTTTCTGTAAGGTCCTCAATTTTCCCTCAAGCAGTTTTTTCCTTTGAAAAACATCCCCAAACACATTTTTGTTCCATCCTTTAACCATCAGTTTAATATGTTTAAGTTTAAAACAAATCCTAAACATAGGGGATCCTTGGACAGGAATATTCCACCATTCAACATTTTTTTTTTGAAATCGGGATGAGTGTTCCACATTATTTCAAAGCAAAAAGGATAGGGACCAATAGTAGGACGAATATTAGTGGTCAGCAGAAGAGGATTATGGTCCAAGACCGTCCTAGGCAAGGTTATCAGGTTGGCATCTAAGACATTAGTCCAATGAGGAGAGCAGAGGAAGCAGTCAAGCCGAACCTGAATCAAGTCACCACCAGCTCTTCTATTAGACCAAGTGAAATTCTGACCCAAGAGCTCAATATCAACTAAACCCGAAGAATTCAAAAAAATAGCCAAATCTGATATGTTGTCAGTGTAATCCAGAAGGCCACCACTTTTCTTAGACAGAAACAAGGGAGAGTTAAAATCTCTAGCAACAAGCCAACGACCTCCCTTATCCAGATTAATTTTAGCCACCATGTTATTCCATAAAATACTCCTCGAGTTCCTTTGATTAGGAGCATATATGTTAACTATAGACCAAAATTCTCCAAGAAAGGAGAACAAAACCCCTATGTTATTTTTACAATGAAATAATTCAAAACCCTGCAAACAAGATGGGTTTCAAAGCACAGCCGAACCCCCCAAAGCTCCCTTGGCATCACTATAGACATAGGAAGCATTAGGCCATAAAAAGTTAGCAATTTTATCAAAGTTAACCATCAACATCATTGTTTCTTGAAGAAGACAAACAAAAATCTTATGTTCCACTATATAGTCCTTCAGGGCACGTTGTTTGTGTGAGCTATTTAGCCCACGAACGTTACAAGACATAATCCTCATTTTTGACCTTTTTTTGAGGACACATCCAATGTCCTTTGCTTTCCCAGGGCAATCTCATTTGTTGTTTCTCTCGTTCTGGTGTGTCTCTGAGAGGGTCTCCCAGGCTTATAATCCCCTCCAACATCATCCTTATTTTTCCTTCATTTCTTCTTAGGCATCGTCCATATCCCTTCATCCTCAAATTTCTCAATCTTTAAGCTCCCCAAACATTCAGTGGACTCTTTAATCATGCCAGAGCTCTCTTCCTCCCAGATTTCACCATCTTCTATCAAGGTTCCACTAGTCCCCAAAGTGACAGCCAAAAATAGAGGGTCAATAGCCGAGGAGCCAGGATCATGAAACCCATATGAGACCCCCTTAAGCAAGGGATCAACAGCCGAGGAGCCAAGGTCCTGAGACAAAGGGACAACCAGTGATTTGGCAGCCAACTCCATTGAGTCACAAGGGTTCAAAATAGGAGGAGGACCAACAAGGGAGGGTGGGCGAGGAGAAATCATAGGTGACTGAACAATACTTGGGGGAACAAACTCAGAGTCTCTCGGTGGCCTCAAAATATCCTCAGATAGAGTAGTGGGATTTAACACATCCTTAAGCTCCCGACTAACGATAGATTTGCAATCCGATATAAGATGCCCTGCTTTGGCACACTTTTGACAGTATACCACAACGTTTTTATAACACACAGGTTGAGTCTAGCTACCCAACTTAGAACACAACTTGACAGAATTTGGTAGGACTTTATCAACACAAATATTGACATAGAATCTCGCAAAGACTAACCTTGATTTCTATTTTGTGACAACATCTGTGGTAACAAATTAACCCAACGAGTCTCCAATAGCTTTGAAGATGGCTTCATCCCAAAACTCCAAAGGTAAGCTCGACAACCTTACCCAAATAGGAGCCGACTTATTTAGATCAGTAGCAGGGTCAAAACTAGGTTTCCACTTACATAGAGCTAGACTGTGCTTCCCATAAACCCATGGGCCTGACGACAAAGTAGCCACCAAGTCCTCCACTGTAGCGAATATAAACAGGAAAATACCACCAGCCATCATGCGAATCTCCACACTACCCTTAAGGCGCCACTTCGCTGCAACCCATTTCCTAACCATATCCACTGTTGGATGGTAAGAGAGGAATCTTCCCACAACAACATTCTCCATGGAGGAGAGGATCTTGTCACTGATCGAATTAGGAATGTCAAACACAGTGCCAAAGATTGAAACAATCTTAGGTGAGGATGGAAACAAGGAGGAGACTTGTTTCCCATTAGAAAGCACATCCTTCCAACCAACAATCGAAGGGATCTTTATCGCCGACATAGAAGAAATGCCTAGAGACGCCCAAGTCTTCAAAGAGCCCGATGGTGAAAGTGCTGACCCTATAGGGGGGTATCTGAAAGACACGTTCCCAAAAGAGAGGAGCACGGGTCAGGAGGGGGCAGAGGGGGACCATTGGATACCCCCAAGACAGAGTCCACCATGCACATAGAAAATTCAAACTTAGAGGAGCGAGAGAAAATTTAAACTCAGAGAAGTGGTTAAAAGAGTGGTGTTATTGACTAACACATACATTTTTTATATGAAGGATAAAATTTTATTTTTTTTGAATTTAGATTTGTACCTACGATATCTAGTGCATGGAATTGGTTTTATAGCATTTCATTGAATATTTTTTTCTTAATTAAGTTTCAAAGTCAAACCAGTTATAATTTAGACACAATTTACTGGCTAAACCATAACTTCTTTTGTATGTATCAAAATTCAATTTTTTTTTTTGTTGGATCAAGGACATCAATATCTAGTGCATAGATATTTTTCATTTTTTTTTTTGATAATCTACTATTTTTCCACATGTGAAGAATAAAGAGCTTGATTTTTAGTGAAAAACCTACATTCACAAGAAATTAAAAAAAAATATAATAATCCAATTAAATTTATTTAAAAGTATAATTGTTGGGAAGCTTATAATAAGGAATACATACTTACAAATAGTAATTTTTAAGTGAAATCATTTAATGCCCCAAAAGGTAAATCAAAAGTGGGTTTTTATCAATGTTTTGATTTGTGTAAATGAGACTTTGTTATAGGTGTGGTTTAAAACTAGTGGGGTTTGATCTAAGGTGGTTTGATCAAACCCTCTTCAATTGGAATCCTTTAAATGGATATTTTGAAAACTTAAATCATTATATTTTCTAAAAATAAGTGATTTCAGCAAAAAACAAGATCTCCCAGAAAGTGTAAACCACTATTGTGAGATCACCCGTATAAGTGAAAATAGATCATTCTTTAAGGTCGTATCTCATAGTCTTAATGGTTGGGGTGGTAGAATTCAAACAATTCATTTCCCATGGTCTAGGGCCATTGCCATAATGGAAAATTTTATTATAATATTTATAGATGCACACCCATTGTGGGAAAATATTTCCAATGGATATGATAGATGCATTCATGTTGTGGGAAAAAAATTGCAATGGGTACATCAATGATTTGTAGATGCATTCTCATAGAAGGAGAATATTTGTAATGGGTATCATAGATGCATTTCTATGGTGAGAAAATCTTTACAATGAATAAATCAAGGATTCATAGATGCATTCCCATAGGAAAGTTTTGCAATGAGCATATCAACAATTTTTAGATGTGTTCCCATAGTAGAAAACTCTACAATATGCTAAAATTAATGATTTATGGATTTGTTTGCATACTGTATAGAGCTTTACAACAAGCATTTAGATGCATTCTCATATTAGGATTTTTTTTCCAATTGTTGTTGTAGATGTGTTCTAATTATGGAAAAATATTTACAACAAGTAAATCAATGATTAATAGATGCATTTCCATAATGAGAAAAGCTTTGCAATGGACATATTAATGATAAGTAAATGCATTCCAATCATGGGAAATTATTTGTAATGGATATTTTAGATGTGTTCCCATGGTGAGAGCTTTGCAATGAGAGTTGACTTTTTTTGTAATGTGTTCCCATAATAGATGTGTTCTCATGCTGACAGTTTCACAACAAGAGGTGATGTATTCCCATAGTAACAAAAGTTTTATAATGTGTTTTCATATTGGTAAAAGCTCTTACATCAAGTATAAAATTCAAACTATAATGTATAATATGAATTTCGTGATGATAGATTGATGAGTGCGACCCAAAACATTGATAAAAAAAAACATACACAATTGATTCCAAAAGCAATCTTTTGAATGATGTGTTCCCATAAAAAAATAAAGATGTGTTCCCATAAAAAAAGCTTTGCAAAGAAATATGATGCATTCCCACAGTGGAAAAAGATTTACATGGGGTATAAAATTCAAACTAGCTATGGGGTATAAAATTCAAACTAGCTATGTATAAGGGGAGGAGGACCCACAGTAAGAAAAACTTTGTAACGGGTACATCAATTATCCATAGATGCTGCTTTCATGATAGAAAATGCTTTGCAATGGGCACATCAATGAACAGACACTGTTCCCATGATGAGAAAATCGTTGCAACGTGTACATCAACAGTTCGATCAACGGTAAAGATGGAGAGGAGAACTACCATTGGAATGATCGAGAGCAAACATGTTTTTTCACACCTTTTTAATCTGCTATACAATACAGGAATTGAATTGTTTAAAGTATTGTACAATACAGATGACAAGCAAATTCCTAAGAAAGTACTAATATTTTCCGCGAGTGTGTCTGGGTGATAGCAATACTTCACTAAGCAGTCATGTAGAACTCGTTTCTGTCGGATATGTCAGTCCCGCAGACACCTAACTGGCCCATACTTATTACCAACATTTTACCATCTCCCTCGTTTCATACTCGTCTTAAATTTTAGAAAACAATTCCTGACCATCCAGATCAGAGCCCCTCATCTTCTCTTCTGCTGTCATCACGAAGGAAGCGTTGCATTAACGAGTCAAATCCGATGCAACTAATCCAGCCATGAAAACATGAAATCTGTACATTGACATAAACAGGCCACCGATATTGTCTGCAAGACCAGTGTTTGACAATTCAAGATTACAGACATTGGTCCGATTCTAAGCGTACTCGAAAGCTACATGTTTTTGTTATTTTCTTCACGGGGGTCTCGTGCTCCTCAGGTGGGCCATGCTCATTAAGTTCGATTTCGTTTTGAACCTGTAGAATGCTTCGTTGTGTTTCCTGAACTCCGTAACGATCCGTCCTCACGAGGTAGAAATATGAATATGTGCAGGGAACTTAGTTTGAGCAGGACATCAAACAGAAAGTTGTCACACTGACCTTGCAAATCTGATGGCGTACGTCTTCCAATCCATAATAATTGTGTTCTCACTGTAGAGAGTCGAAGGTATGACTCGAACTGGTGCGGACTGTGGTAAGTTTTTTAAGATTTCTTGTTTCACCAAAATTATAATTAGTATCCTTTTCGGGGAAATAAAGGATGGAGGAAAATGCTTACCCTAATTAAATTTTAAAAGTTGAGATTGGAATAAAGATTAAATTATGAGTAATTGAGATAAAGAAATGAACAAAAAACAGTTCTAAATAAGAATAGATTAACAACCTCATATGCTTACATGTTCTATGTGTATGGAGAGTTATTTAGGGAGCCACACTTATAAACAAATGACAATATTCTATGTTCTAGATGCTTCTCAAAGTAAAATGGATTTTTCTTTCTAAGTAGAATAATATTATTGTTTTGTAAAATTGAAGTTGAGGAGATGCCACTAGCCAGAGTAAATTCAGCTCTTCAAGTTAGTCATGTATACGGGAAAAAAATAAAGTATAGTGACCATACCCTTAGCTTTCCATAAGATATTGTTACCATAAAAAATCTACCTAGACATGCCAATCAATTGGACATTATAATTGTATAGAGAAAAAGTATAGAGCATAAAACTACTAATTATGTGTTAGTTACACACAAGTTTTTGTAGCCTTGAGGTATATGCTTGCTAACAATCCATACTATAAGGATGTCTATCTTGATGAATATGCATTTCCATCATCACCTTCCACTCCTATATATGTCCCTAACATGCTCTATTATACCTTTCCAAATGTTCTTGAAGCTACGTTATATAACACACCCATAATCATGGAAACTATTAATTCTTGGAAACATGAACTAGAGCAATGATATTTATTCATGGTTGCTCTCCTAGTTGCATGCAGAAAGTAGAATAGATTCATAGCTTCTTGCAATTTGGCCCCAATCAACCAAGTGATGTTATGGATCAGTTGGCTCCTATGACTTTCTCTCCAATAAATACATATAGCACCAAAGGGTTTATTTGCAATGCCCTTTCCCACAGTCTTACCTATTTGCAATATTATTTTCAAACAATCATGCACTAAAGAGGTGAAAATAAAATTTAAATGTGATCTATATGTTTTGATAAACCATGATCACATGTTTGTCCTTCTTGCAATTTGGCCTTGATTGACCAAGTGATATTATTGATTGAGTGAAAACTATTACTTTCTCCACAATTAATGAGTGTAACACCAAAGGGTTTATATAAAATAGATTTTAGGACACTCCTCCCTATTAATTTTTTTTTTTAAATGATGCATCATAGAGGTGAAAATATATTAAATATGCTCTTCATCTTTTGAGATACCATGATAGTAGATTTGACCAACATACTTGATTTTTCCACTTCTTTTTAAATCTTATTATGCCTTATTGAAGTTAGTATATAGTGGCTGTCTTTGGGATGAAAATATGAAAGATAAGATTCATAGTATGATTATGGGCCTACATGAGCAATTGCAATAAATATAATAGATGAAAATATTACTAACCAATTGATTTGTTTTAATTCTAATATCTATGGCATGATGTCCTTTAGGACTAAGATCAAGCAATGCTAGATCCCATGTGATCATTAGATTGGATTTGTTCTTCATATTGAGCACTAATACACCAATTGGCCAAAATTATATGGTGATATATCTTGAACATCACCTAGTGCCATTATAGTGGATCCACACATGTTCATGGCCTCATTTGGACATGTTTTTTCCAAACTAGAGGATATTAAAATTATTCTATGATATATTGATGTTTACATTTCAATGATGAACCCACAAGAGGCCACCTAGAGAAACCCAACGATTCATCCCATCATCAAGATGAAGATTTATTGTTGGGTATACCAATAATCATAATAACTAATCCATTGTAGGGCTAGAAGGAAGATATCTAACAAGTTAAATGCAGATTTGAACAATAAAACAAGGAAATAAAACACACAAAAAATTATAGCAGAAACAAGACAACACAAAGAATTTAACGTGGTTCACCCAATCTAAGGCTACATCCACAAAACCATAGCCAACCAATGATTTTATTATCCAGTGCAAAATATATTACAATATTGTGAATAATTCCCTTGCTACAACTCCTCATCCCAACCGCTTATAACAATCTTTTAGAAGCTTCCATAAAATAGGTTTTACAAATTCAATTTTTTTTCTTTTTCGGTGAGGATACATGAAGATTGTATAGTACTAAAGAGTGTATAGTATAGCATGATCAGTCACCACATACCAACAATCTCCCTCTTGGAGACTGTTCAGGCTCCACACCAACACAATCTCCCACTTGGAGACTAATCCTAGACGACACTGCTGCACTTACAACTCCCACTAGAAATAAGCACCTTGGACCTTGCTGCTTTATTATACTTTTAACCATGAAGAGAAACTAAAGTTGAAGAGGAGCTCATCTTTCTCTTGTCACTGCCTTTGTAAACATATTTGTTGGATTGGAATTTGTATGTATCTTTTCCAGTGTTACTTATCCATCCTCCAACACCGAATGAATGAAATAATATCTTAGTTGTATGTGTTCAGTCTTAGAGTGCAAGGGAGAATTCTTTGCAAGATGTATAACACTCTGGCTATCTATAAATAAGTGATTTTTAATCTGTTGTTTTCCCAACTCTTCCATAAAAAATTGCAGCCATATCATCTCCTTTGTTTCCTTGTTGCAACAACATACTCTGCCTTCGTGGTGGATAAAGTAACCACCTTTTGCATCCGAGAAATCCAACTCATTGTTGTCCCACCAACTGTAAATACATTATAACCTATGGTACTATGACTGGTATCTATATCCCTTACCAAATCTGAGTCAACATAGCCTTTTAAATCTGTATTAGAGCCCCCAAAACATAAACATTAATTGGATGTACCTCTCAAGTACCTGAGAATCCATTTTATCGCATTCCGATCCTCAACTCGAGATGAATCATATACTTGCTAACAAATCCTATGACATGTGCAATATCCGGTCTCGTGCATACCATGATGTACATTAAACTACCTACAGCTGAAGCATATGGTACCTTGGACATTTTTTCTTCCTCCTCTTGTGTCTTTGGACACATATCCTTAGTCAATTTGACATGACTAGGAAAAGGTGTGTTGACAACTTTTGCATTCTCCATATGAAATCTCTGCAACACCTTTCCAACATAATCAACCTGAGATAGAAACATTTTTTTATTTTTCCTATCACTTGTAATATTCATACCAAGGATTTGTTTTGCTGCCCCCAAATCCTTCATATCAAATGAATTTGCTAACTATTTTTTTAACTCCTTTATGTGATCCATGTTACACCTTGCTACAAGAATATCATCAACATATAAACATAAAATAATGTATCTATCTTCAGCTAAACTCTTAAAGTAAACACAATGGTCTGAATTACACCTATTATAGCCTTGCGCATCCATAAAACTATCAAATTTAATATACCATTACTGAGGTGCTTGCTTCAAGCCATATAAACTTTTCTTCAATCTACACACTAGTTTCTCCTTACCTTTGACCTCAAATCCTTGTGGTTTTTCCATATATATTTCCTCTTCCAAATCACCATGGAGAAAGACTATATTAACATCAAATTATTCTATATGCAAAAATTCAGCAACCACAATACTTAAAACAATACAAATATAAGTCATTTTAACAACTGGAGAAAAGATTTCATCAAAATCAATACCCTTTTTCTATGCAAATCTCTTTACAACTAATCTAGCTTTCAATATTTTCTTACCTCCATCGTCTTCTTTTAGCCTATAAACCCATTTGTTTAGTAAAACCTTTTTACCTGCAGGCAACTTGCATAATTCCCAAGTTTGACTTTTCAGCAAGGATTCCATTTCTCCTTCCATTCCATGCTCCCATTGAACCTTGGTATCCACTTGCATAGCTTCATGATAACATTCCGGTTCACCAACATCAATTAATAGAATAAAATACAAAGAGGGAAAAAATATTTTCGGAGGTCTACTTATCCTTGAAGATCGTCTAACATTCATTGGAGTTTGTGGTATTTGTTGCTTCTATTGTTGTGGAGCATGCAAAATCACTGGAACATTGTTTTTTGGATTATCATCCAACACTGCATTATAATTATTTTCTTTCTTCTCATGATGTTTCAACTAATCTTTGTACAACACTTTCTCATTGAATATGACATCCCTTCTTTTTTCTAATTTTCAAAATCCCAAAGCCTATAACCAAATTCATCAATGCCATATCCAACAAATAGATATTTCTTTGATTTTGCATCAATCTTGGTTCTATTTTCATAATCTACATGTGAAAATGCTTCACAACCAAAGGTTGTGAGAAAAGAATAACTCACCTTCTTACTTGTGCATGCTTCCTCTAGAATACCAAAACCCAAAGGATTAGAGGGACCTCTATTAACTAAATAAACAACAATGTTTACAACCTCTTCCAACATGTTTAAAGGCGACCCAACATGCAATCTCATAGTTCGTACATGCTCCATTATTGTTCTATTCATGTGTTCAGCCACTCCATTTTCCCGTGGAGTCCTTGGAACCGTTTTTTGCCTACGAATACCATTAAAGGAACAATAATCTTCAAACTTTTTTTCTTCAATACTCACCACCATTATCAGATCTGAGATATTTTAACTTTTTACCCATCTCATTCTCAACTAAGCTTCTCCATTTTTTAAAAGTTTCAAATACATCAGATTTATGCCTAAGGAAATAAATCCATACCTTCCTAGTTGCATCATCAATGAATTTAACATAATACTAAAAGCCACAGAGAGAAGATACCTGAGTTGGTCCCCATACATCCATATGCACAAGCTCCAATTTCTCATCTTTCTTTTGTTTCCCATCTTTGAGAAAACTAACTCTCTTTTGTTTTCCATACACACAACTTTCACAAAAATCCATATTAACAAATTTTAGACCTGGTAAAAAATTCTTTGAATGAAATACTTTCATACCTTTTGCACTCATATGCCCAAGTCTATTATGCCATAGTGTTGATTCAAAATCCCCAACAACTATATGATTTTTTGCCTGCTGAATTGTAGCAACTATTCTTGAACATTGATTTTTATCTGCAATAGCTAAAGTAGAAGGAACAATATGACCTATACAAAGATATAAGGTGCCTAATTTCACACCTTTTACTACCACTAAGGCACCTTTTGTAACCTTCCAATTTTTATCACTAAATATAACAACACAACCGTCATTTAATCTAGTTGCCCTGCTGAAATTAAATTTCTTCTTAACTTTGGAACTTGCCTTACCTTATGTAGTAGCCAATGATTCCCATTCTGCAACTTAATCTTGATTCTTCCCTTTCCAAAAATCTGACCGGGTTCGTTATCTCCCAAATAAACCAGCCCAAAATCCCATTGGACATAATCAAGAAAATAATTTCTATGGGGAATAGCATGAAATGAATCCCCTTAATCTAACACCCAAGAGTCAGATCAACATTATCAAGGGAATGAATCAAAGCATCCTCATCAGATTTATTACTTACCACATTTTCCTCTTTATTTCCTTCCTTTTTATCTCCTTTATTTTTTCGAGACCAACAATCTTTCTTTAAATGACTTGGCTTACCACAATAACAACAATCCCTCTTGTCTCTAGATTGGTACCTTTTGTCCTTTGATTTTCTGTGTGACTTCCCATGACTTCCAAAATTGTTTCCTCTCTCATTTTTTTTGCCCTTGCTTTCTGCATTCAAAACATTGCCTGATGTGGATGTTCCACCTGAGCTTCTCCTACAAATTTCCTCACTCAAAATAACACCAACAACATCATTCAATTTCAATGTATTCGAACCAAAAACAAAATTGCTAACAACCATTACCAAGCTATTCCAGCTTTTAGGTAAAGAATACAGAACCAAAAGAGCCCTAACTTCTTCATCAAAGTTTACATTTACAGAAGTTAATTGACTGGTAACCGTATTAAACTCGTTTAAATGATCAACGACTGACCCACCTTCTACAATTTTTATATTAAACAAAGGCTTCATAAGAAATAACTTATTCTAAGTGGAAGGCTTTTCATATAACTTTTCTAGGGTTTCCATCAACTCTTGAGTTGTCTTTCTTTTGTAATATTGAATGCCACCAATTGTGACAGGCATAAATGAATACTACGAAGTGCCTTTCTGTCCAAAATATCCCATTCCTCATTAGACATCACTGAGGGTTTCTTGGTTTTCCCTTCTAATGGCCACCATAAATCATTCTGATAGAGGTAGTCCTCCATCTTCATCTTCCATAACTGATAGTTTTGCCCATTGAACTTCTCAACCTTCAACTTACCCTCGTCTGCCATTTCTCCCACTCAACCGTGAGACCTTCCTACAAACGATAATTGAACACAACCTTGCTTTGATATCACTTTTTAGGGTTAGAAGGCAGATATCTAACAAGTTAAATGCATTTGAACAATAAAATGGAGAAATAAAACACACAAAAAATTATAGCAGAAACAAGACAACACAAAGAATTTAATGTGGTTCACCCAATTTAGGCTACATCCACAAAACCATAGCCATCCAATGAATTTATTATCTAGTGCAAAACATATTATAATATTGTGAATAATTCCCTTGCTACAACTCCCCATCCCAACCACTTATAACAAGATTTTAGAAGCTTCCAGAAAATAGGGTTTACAAAGTCAACTTTTTTTCTTTTTCAATGATGAAGCAAAAAAAAAGGGACATGAAGAGTGTACATTATAACATGATCAGTCACCACATACCAAAAATCCCTTTACTAATAAAATTGATTTGTTTAACCCCATTCAATGAGACACCAAATGTAGTGAAGCTATGTAAAATTATAGAGAAAATCCTCATTATTGGTTTATCATTACAAATCTTATTGGAATTTATGTCTAATCTACTTTATGTGCTAAAGAATGATCACACAAGATAATTTGGTACCTAGAATGATTAGAGAATTAACATCCATAAACAAAAACTCTTTGAATATGGTCGACCATTAACAATTTTCATCATATGAACTCTCCTACCATATAATGCTTAAAATATATTACTAAATATGCCACTAAATTTTAATGGCCTTAAATAGGTCTACCACCAAATGTTGAGTCATGTGTTAATGATTATTGACCTAGAAAAACTTTCTTTAGCTAGGGCTTCTTTAAATTATTAACTCAAACACAAGAATGTAGTTAGCTATGGCTTTGAGTACATCTCATGCTATGCAATTTTTCCTTTGTGTCTTTGAATATGAAAAAAATGTGTTTCTTCATCTAATGAAGAAACCAACACTCCATAAATCTCGATAGATACATATATTACATGAAATTTTTGTTTGGATTCATTTACATTCATTAAAGTTGTAATAAATTATAACTATATCAAAGACCCCATAAGAAACATGTGAAATATGTGTGTAGTTCTAATTATTTTTCTTGTTTAGCCTCACTTTAAATATAGATATTCTTAGTAGAGAAAGTGGTGCATTGGAGTTCTTAAATTTGAGCTAGTAACCAATCTTATTCAAGACCTTCTAAAAAATTCTCTATAATATTAGGGACCATCTAGATAATAAATTATGGTGCATTGGGATATCATGGTCACCACCTACAATAAATGGAATTTTTATTCTACTCCTTTAGATATTAACTTCTATGGTATTATATTTTTGGATATGTTTTCAATACATCTTGTGATTCTAATGCTTAATTTATTTATTATTTAATATTATTCATGACCCCTAATGGAAAATATGTCACACTATGAGATGACTATTTTTCTGTGTGTAATATAAAGCATGAAATATGTAAAAATTTGTAAGATTTTATAATTTCATAGATATGTGTAAGGGAATATTATGAAATTATAATATCCATAAGAGATCTTATGAAAATCTTATGACACACATAAGAGCATGCAAAGGGAAATTTACATCAATCAATTGACTTGTTGATCAATTTGTGGTGCATTCCATAACACATCATAGTTCATCTTTAAATAGATATAATAAGGTTGAAATAGAGTTCCTAATTTGATCAATATGAAAATGATATTATCTTCATTTGAATCTTGTAAAAATAATTGGTGCACTCCTTTGGAATAGTTTGGTGAAATTAGAGACCTTAGGTTGGGTGCCATTTTTTATTCATGCTACTAGCCCATTTTTTGTGGTTCAACACTCATAATTTTATAGATTGATTCTCCTAATTATTGTTTCATTGAGATAATTTTTTTATAACATGCTATCAAGTAATAAATTATGCTACTATGAGATAGTTGGTGATGCATGATGTAATAGACCTAAAAATGTAACAAGATTTTTTTTCTTATTAGGAACATTGCACCAATAAGAAAGTAATATAAATAATTCTCTTGAATATATAAACTTGAATCAAATATAAAATAAAATGCATTATAAAAGTGTAGTATCATAAAAATGCACCTTGTGGCAATTTCACTCTTGTGCATTTAGCCGACCACATTTATGACACTTAGTCATATTTATGACAAGAACCTTATGAGTCAAAATTTTGTGATTTCAACTCCATAATGAAAAATTATGAAGCATAAGAAACCAACCACATCATTTCTTGTAAAGTTGCGAACAAGGATGTCTGCGTGATGTGTGGACATCCACACAACGTGCTAGCATCCCTAAAATTTACAAGTTTAAATGAGGGAATCTTGTCAAATTTTCCCATGACTCATGTCATCATAGAAAAATCATAGGTGTAATGAATCTTCTCACCCATGTAACCCCACCAAAATTTATATCACCTTCATTCTCATTCATTCTTACCATTTTTCTCTACAACTTTATCTCTAACTTCTTTCTCTTCTTTATCTCTTCTCTACGACAAGGCCCTACTGAATTCACATCTCTTCAATAGCCAAGGATATCTTAGAAGAATTCAACATCCCCTCTATCAAGTAAAGAGGGAGCCATGGGTTTTTGATAACACTGTATTTTTGCATTATATTGTCTTTTCTATTTGCTAACATATCTTGACTCATCTATCTATTCATGATGCAAGTTCTCCTCTATAGTGGGGTTTTTTTTTATCATACGTCTTATCTATTCTATTACATGTTTTGTCTATTTTCTATCTATTTGGTTGTGCATGGAGGTGGAAACACCAAAACGAGGGTTTGATTGAGGCCAGCCCTGAAACAACCCCAAAAATTTCACTCATCTTCCTTGTGTATAGGTTGTTAATGTAGAGCTTTGTGGGAGGCTTCGTAGCACGAGACCTCCTGTGTGTTGATATCTAACATTCTTTGTCATTTTGGTCTATTTAGATTTCTATTAACTTAGTAGAATAGCGAGACTTCAAATTTTGATTAGATAGCATATTCTATGATTTTCTATTACAAGTTTAACTCTTTGTCTATATGAGATGCCAACATGACCCTAATACTACAGTGCCTCACACTATCATCTGAGTCTCATGTTGGCATACTTTGGCCGAGAGATATTCGACTTATTCTAGAAACTTGTGTAATCTTCTCTTTTGTTCCTTGAAGTCTTTCATCTGTAAGCATATCATAGACTCTCTTTAAAGTACATTTTTGTAATCTCTTTCATTGTGTACCCCCATCACTTGATATTTTTTTATTAAGGTGATCGAGGGATATTCACTCCATTTATACTATGTTTGTATTGGGACTTTGGAGTAGAAAATACCCTCCTTCACAAAAATGTACCAAAAAGTATAATTATTTATCTCAATTTTACAATAGGGTCAAGAACTAAAAATATTCAATTAATATGCATTAGTAAATTATGCCATCTAGTTGAATTTCTACATCCTTAAGCAGTATTACAAATATAATATCTTGAAGAAGAAAAAATAACAATTATTCATCTAGAATTTTCATGATTCCCCAAGAATTTATAAATGATACAAGGAAGGCCTTGACCTACCATAAACGAAGCCACATTCTTCCCAATATTGGTCTAGGTAAATAAATTTCCATTTATAATCCAAAAGTATGGTACAGATCATGATCAAAATTATTATCTTTCTTAATTTACTATTTTAACTAATCCATAGCATATACATGAACCATAGTTCCAAAAAAAAAAACCCTATCACAAGGTTTATAACACACATTCACTGGCATACATTGACCATAGAATCATTTGAATATATAATTTTTTTTTAAAAACAATTCAAGACATATTAGTTAAAATACTAAATATTATATGAACATAAATAAATGAAGGATAACCATTCATGACACAAGACCAAAATATCAATGTAACATAAGGAAATAAAACATAAGAGTAAAACACATAGCACAATCCCAACAACCATCCTAACTCTCATACCACACTACTAGGACACTCATCACCCAAATATCAATGTACCTTCATACAAATAAACTTGCATTTAAGAAAAAGTACATAACCAATAGAAATTATTAAAAATATCATTAAACCCTATTAGGCACAAATATTACTAATTGAGATGCAAGTTTTAGTTAGAGATATCTTGGTTCTAATAATTTAATGGGAAGAAATATGTACATAAATATATGACGGGAGTTATTTTCCAATGTAGAGTACTAAAACATCTAAAATATGTAACTATGATGAGATCAAACCCAACAATCTTTAGTAGTACTACTTAAGAGGAAATATTATTCAAATGTGTTAGAAAATGAAGTTTAGAAAGTTATATTAAATGTGATTATCCTTACAATATCTAAATTTCCTTTGTCTATCCTAACCATGGTATCTACATAATCAAAAAATATCCATAGTCTCATTTAAGAACATTAGATGTAATGAAGCAAGGAATACACTTACACTGACAACACCTAAAGAATAACAAGTACACTCATAATATAGGAAGTAAAACACCTACACTTGATTGATTTATATGTATCTATGTTGAACAACCATTTTAACCTTCCCATATGAGGTAAACATTTATGAAAGGGTTATTTTAGATTGTGATACAAATAAAATAATATATTTGACACTAATTAATAATGCAATATAAATATCTTAGAAATATGGATATATTTAACTAAATATTTAGTAATCATAGACCTATGGGCATAGATGCCCTATGAGTGGCTATTATGTATTCTTTTCTATTCAACATTTAAAATAGCATTGTTGTGAATTCAAATATGACCTAAGATATTATAGGTAAGATTTTTTATATGCTTTCTACAACTACTTTTCTAAAATATCATTGAGTTATATTACCACTAAACAACAATAACAATTCATGGGTTGATCTACCTATTCAATAAGTTATCTATCAATTTATTTGAAACACATAAATTGCATGTTTATCTTGAATATTTCCATAATAAGTAATGTAGATGTTACAAAAATAATTTAAAATAAATATCACAAAATGAAAAGATATTTTAGCTACCACTTCTCATAGTAGATGCCAATAATGTAGGCATGCATTAATAGTTGTCAAATTATACTATCTTATAGAGATAGAATAGTATAATCTCTCTCACACACAACATATTTCCTCATTCAAATTAGACAACAATAAATTCTCCGTCACTAGAGTTGGAAAATTCCAAGATTTAAGGAGCATGAAAAAACTTACACAAGTGAAGAAACTAAGCACAATAGTATTTCTATAAATATACAAATGAAGTGTAATAAATATAAAATGATAAAAGACTTGCATATATAGGAAAGGATGGGGAGGTAGGAAGGTAGGACTGGACTATTGACTAACCCACCAAAGATGGAAAACATGTGAGCTAACTTGACAAGTGTGTGAGCAAGTGTCCATAGGTATCTCAAATGACGAGGAAACATGTCTCAATGATATGATGTGAGAAAAACTAAAAATAAACGTAAGTAAACTTAAGTTAGGTGAGAATAGGTCAATCCTAAAAAGGCTATAGCTAACTAGGTATTATAATGATTTTTTTTATATTAACAACCCCCTTTAAGTGAAAATTAGGGAGTAAATTATGCACTAATGATAAGTCCTTAATATGAAGCCATGCTAGGTACTCATGCAAAATTTTCTCATAAAGTGGAGTAAAGGAGAAAAACCCAATCAAAAATTAAAAAAACTTTCTAAAAGAGAAATGATGAAATGAAATAAAATATACAAGTGAAGAAGATATAAAATATACAAGTGAAGAAGATATAAGGACTCATGATGACCCCTCAAAGATTAATTCAAAAATAATATACAATAAATATTCCCTCATAGGAGAGTAAAGGAGAGAAGGTCATGTGACCCCATAAAAAATGTGAAGTAATGAAACTATATGTGAGGAAATACTTCCTCCCAAAATTGATAGTAGAAGATAGAAGATAAACCATGCAACCTCCCCTCAAAATAATTCATGTAGTATTGGTAGATTCTTGAAACTAGATGCTAAAGATGATCCACAACCGTTGAACAATATTTATCCCCTTAGGAAGAAACAACAACAAAAAATGTGCAAGATGACCTCTCATTCTAGATAGGAATATGGAGGAAGTAAGATCAATGTATTTGAATGATGCACATGATCCAAAGATAGAAATGATTCCAGTGATGTCTTCGAATAAACTCAAATATATTTGAGTCAATGCTAATGTGTGAAAAATATTGATAAGATGGATTAGGTACCACATTATTTAAGAATAGGGACCAAAGATGTATGAAAATAATTAGAACAACGTGAATTCGATATTGCTGAAGATGATGATAACTAAGTTGGATAGGTCAACTCATGAATGTCCGCACAATCTATCACAATAGAAGCTTATGTAGGTGAGGCAATATAGAAATATATAAAGATGGAAATTGAAAATTAATCAAAGTTGACATTGAATAGAAGACAAATGTCTTCAATGATGTCATATGAATCTACAAGGTTGATGCAAGAGCATCCTTGGTTGTAAAGAAATCCTATATCAACCAAAAACATTATTTTCTTTCATTTCAGTTTGTAGCAATTTCAATAGTTCATTCCACATTTCACTGCATTATCATTTCTTAGCTTGCAGAGTAGGATATTGTTTCTACACGAGGTCATCTACATCATATCTTGATTTAAGGAGATTTACTTTCATTTTTAGAAAGTTATCATTCTCAAAATTCACTGTCATTCTTAGTTAGAGCATTTGGGGCCGACTTGGTCCAAAATTCATTGTGTGGACCTATTCTAGAGAATGCAGAGCTTAATGGAGTATCATACAATAATTTTAGGTCCAAGGGTATCCTTATTGGATATCTATAATATATTTCATTTTGTGAAGGATTATCTTTCATGTTTTAAGGTTGACCTACAAACTTGATCATTCATTGAGGTTTGTAAGCCCTTGAGGCTGATGCAGACCATAATGGAGTTGGAGAATCATATTTAAGATTATTTTTAATTCCTTTACATAAAATAGTAATGATAAGTAATAATAAGCTAGATAGATAGTTCGCAAGTCATTAGGATCAATTGTTTGAATAAAGCCTTTGGCCTGATGTAATGTTGTAATTCATGTATAGCATGCATCTAAGCCCTAGTTGTTCCACATAGAAGGCATATGAGGCATCTAAGATTGAAATTTGTTGAATCAATAAAGATCTATGCTTATCGAGTATTTTCTTGTGGTTTTTTTGTTGTGTTGGCTCTAAGTTTCATGATTGGATAGTCCTTTCTAGACCCTCCATCATTGACTACACCAACTAGTATTAGTGCTACATTTGCGAGTCTTGAAGGCATTCCTTGCTGTGAATAGACCATCGACCTGAGAAAGACATGTGTTTTCAACCAATCACCGACTATGAGGCAATTGAAACCCTTGTATTTAGATTCCTGAATTGAGGTAGTTGTACCAGGCCTAAGGGAAGATATGCCACCAAGGAGAGGACTTTCTATGGAAAATATCACTAGAATAATTGATGAAATATTAGAGATGATATGAGAAATGATAGTTCGATTGGATGTAGTAGGAGAAGAGATAAGGCAAGGTCTAAACTGTAGACATGAGGATGAAAGCGAAAATGAGTTAGATCATGTTGCGAATCACGGTGTAGAAGCCCTAGAAGAAGCAGAAGAAGGTTCAAATCAATTGAAGATTTTGAAAGATATTTTTGAGATTGATAAATGACCTACAATTGAAATTCAAAGTCACATGGGAAAATTAAATCTAGAGGAATTGATTGATTGAATCAATGATATGGAAGAATAATTTGAGTATGAATAAATTGAAGATCCAGAAAGAGTGATTTTTGTAAAATGTGTTAAAAGGATATGTTGCTATATGGTGGAAAGAATTTTAATCAAATAGAAATAGGAGAGAAAAGGAGAAAATCACAAAGTGGGATAGGATGATGAAAAATACGAAGAATCAATTCATTCAAGGTAATTATGAGCTTGAATTATTGAAAATATTACAAAACCTAAGGCAAAAAGAAAATTCTATGAAGGATTATACTAAATAATTTTACAAGATAATCATTACAATTAAACATAGTGAAGAAAGTAAATATAAGGTTGTGAGGTACATCAATGGAATGAGTCAAACATCCAAGAACAATTGAGATTGGTAAAGATGACAATAGTTGAAGAAGCATACCAATTTATGCTAAAGGTGGAAGCAAAGTTGAACAAGAAGTTTGAACAGAGGTAGAGGAGTACAAGAGGAAAATTATAGAGGAGTGGATAAAAATCTAAAGAAAGAAGACCTTATGTAGAGAAAAATGAAGATGGAAAACCCTATTTTTGTGAAGAGGACAATAATTCATTTCACAGAGGAAGAGAAGATAAAAAAATTCTACCACAGTGATAGAGGAGGTCCTAATTCCTACCACAATGAGGGATACAAGAGAGATGAAGGAACATTTGAGAATATACCATTTAGAGGAATCTATTTCAAGTGTGGAGGTGAAGGACATAAATTTTTGAATGTCATCAAGGAGGTACCAGTAAAATATCTAATCATACTGAAAGAATAAATTATGGGATGAGGAACTCGTAGGATCCCCTAATTCAATTAGGAGACAAGAGAAGGGTGAATCATTGGTGATGAGGAGAGTTTTATGCATGAAGAAGTCATTGAGGAGCCACCACATAGAAAGAGTTTGTTCAAAACAAGATGGAAGTCGAGAGGAAAGGTATGTAAATTTATCATTGATAGTGGTAGCACCGATAATCTAATTTCAGAAGAAATGGTAACCAAGTTGAATTTGAAGAGATTAAAACATCCAAACCCTTGTAGGATTTTATAGATTTAGGATGAGCATAAGATATTGGTGAATGAAAAATGTTTGGTGAAATTTCATATAGGATCATAGGAAGATGGAGTTTTGTGTGATATATGCCTATAGATGCATGCAATTTACTATTAGGAAGACCATGGAAATATGATAGGAAATAAATTCATGATGGAATGAGAAATACCTATACTATATATTGAAATGGCAAGAGGATTAAATTTATAACTTTATAAGAAGAGCACAAAGTTTCAACCTGTGACAAAACTAGACTTTTTTTGGTAGATGGAAGGAAGTTTTTGGATGAATTGAGACATGAGAACCTATGTTTTTCATTTATTCCAAAGAAGGGTGGAAGTTCGAAGATAAAGAAGAATGAAGATCCACCACAGATAAAAGTGGTAGAACTATTGACGAAGTATGAAGACATCATATCAAAGAATGTACTAGATGGTTTACCACTATTCCAGAGCATCATTAATTACATAGATATTTAATATTGGGATCAAGTTTTCCTAAAAAAGTAGCAAATAGGACAACACTTGTAGAGAATGCAAAATTTAATCAATAGATACAAGAGTTGCTAAAGAAGGGATTGATCAGAGAAATATTAAGCCCATGTGTAGTACCTATTTTAATAGCACCAAAGAAAGATGGAGAGTGGATAATGTGTATAGACTCAAGATAAATAAGTAGGATCACTATCAAGTATAGATTCCCATTTTCCAAGGATGGATGACATTATGGACTGTTTAAGTAGAGCAAATTATTTTACAAAGATTGACCTAAAGAGTGGATACCATCAAATCAAGATCACAAAAAGAGATGAATGGAAGAATACATTTAAGAATAATGAAGGATTGCATGATTTCTTAGTGATGCCTTTTGGGTTTACTTATGCACCTAGCACTTTCATGAAGTTGATGAATGAGGTAATGAAGAAATTCTTGGTCTAGATGATTGTCTAATTTTCAGTAAGACTAGAGAAGAATATTTGTGGCACATCAAATAATTATTTCAAATATTGAGAGAGGAGAAGTTGCTGATTAATGTCAAGAAGTGTAGCTTTGTGAATAAAAAATTGGTATATTTGGGTTTTTCCATTTTTCCTAAAGAATTGAAGATGGACCCTTAGAAGGTTAGAGAAATTGTTGAGTGGCCTACATCAATAAGCTTTGGAGAGGTAAGATCATTCCATCTACTAATAAGTTTCTACTATAAGTTTATCAAAATATTTAGTAGCATTTGCACACCTATGACAAAGACAATAAGAGGAGATAGGAAGGAATTTAAGTGGACATCCAAAGCACAACAAAGTTTTTAATTGTTGAAATAAAAGGTGACTATGCAACCAATATTAACATTTCTTGATTTTTGTAGAGTATTTCAAGTTGATTGTGATGAAAATGGAAATGAAATAGGAGTAGTGTTGAGTCAAGAAGGGAGACCAATAGCTTATTTTAGTGAAAATTTGAATGATGCTAGAAAAATATATTCAGTTTATGACCAGGAATCATATACCATAGTTCAAGCCTCGAAGAAGTGGAGACATAATTAGATTCCTAAGGATTTTGTGTTGTATACTAATCATCAATCTTTGTAGTATTTTAGCATCCAAGGAAAGTTGAATTAGAGACATATGAGATGGGTTGAGTTATTTTAGAGTTATACATTTGGATTGAAGCATTGGAGTGGAAAGGCAAGCAAAGTTGTAGATGCATTAAGCAGGAGGAGGAATTTGTTGACAAAGATGAGAGTAGAAGTATTGGGTTTTGAGGAACTAAAACATATGTATGAAGATGATTTGAATTTTACTAAAGCTTGAAATCCATCTAAGGAACTTGTAGTGACATATGGGAGTCAATGGTTGAATTATTTCATTTAGAAAGATATGTTGTTTAGGGGAAATCAATTATGTATTAAAAGGAGTTCAATTAGGGATAATTTTACTAAGGATAATTTTATAAGATAGTAGCTTTGGTGAGTGAACACTATTTTTGGTTGTATATATATAAGGATTTTAGGAAGTTTGTTCAAAGTTGTAAAATTTGTCAAGTAACAAAAGGGAGTAGTCAGAGACCTGGATTGCATAAACCTTTAATAGTACCAGAGAGACCTTGGGAAGATATAAGCATGGATTTAATATTGGGATTACTAAGAAAACAAAGAGGATATGATTCCATTATGGTAGTAATGGATAGATTGTTTTAAATATATGGCACATTTCATTCCTTGCAAGAAGACTAATGATTTTGTGCATATTGCTAACCTATTTTTCAAGGAGATTGTGAGATTGAATGGATTACCAATGAGTATAGTTTTAGACAGGGACACTAAATTTATTGGATACTTTTGGAGGACATTGTGGAAAAATATGAACACAATAAATTATAGTTCATAATATCACCTATAGACAAATGGAAAAACATTGGTAGAGAACAATAGTTTGGGTAACCTATTATATGTTTGGTTGGAGATAATGCAAGAAATTGGGACATAGTCCTACCACAAGCAGAGTTTGCATATAATAATCCAGTAAACTAGAGTACAGGGAAGACACCATTTGAGATTGCGACAAGAATACATTCTATAGGAGTTGTGGAGCTTAGAGACATCAACATGGAGCTTAGGAGGAGTGTAGAAGTAGAAGAGTTTATAGGCTTCATGAAAACATTTCATAATCAGATCCAAAATCATTAGGAGGACATGAACAATAAGTATAAGGAGAAGTTCGATGATAAAAGGAGACATAAGGAATTTTCTATTGAAGATGAGGTTATGGTACATATCTCAGGAAGGAGAGGTTTCCACCAAGGAACATATAGCAATTTGAAGATTAGGAATTCCTGACCATGTAAAATTCTTAGGAAGTTTGATTTTAGAAATGCATATGAAGTGGAGCTACCAGAGACACTTGGTATATCACCTATTTTCAACATTGCAGAAATATATGAGTATCATGAAGGAAAAACAAGAGAAAGTGGCACAAAATATGATTTGAAGGAGAAATTATCACATCAGCCACTAGAGGAGATTGAGAAAATCTTGGACACTAGAATCAAAAGGAGCACTAGGAACAAGCAATACAAGGAATATCCAGTAAAGTGGAAAGGTAAACGAGTGGAGGATTCATCATGAATTTCCTAGGCTAAGGTGAACCACTTTATTTTTCCTCTAGCCCCTAGAAAGTGAGCGAATCATTTTTCTTCCAACGTTGGGTGTTTGATGTAGGATCATCCGTAGTTGTAAGGAAATTTTGTATCAACCAAAAACATTTGTTTTCTTTCATTTTACTCTATAGAAGTTTTAGTAGTTCATTTTTCATTTCATTGCATTGTCATTTCTCAGCTCACAATGTAGGATATAGTTTCTACATGAGGTCATCTACATCATTTTCAAATTTCAAAGAATTTACATTCATTTACAGAAAGTTGTCACTCCCAAAATTCACTGTCATTCTCAATCAGAGCATTTTGAGGCCGACCTATTCCAAAATTCATTGTGAAGACCTATTTTGGAGCATACAAAACTTAATGGAGTATCATTCAAGTATTTTAGGTCCAAGGGGATATTTCTTGGAGATCCAAATATATTTCATTTTGTGAAGGATTATCTTTTGTGTTTTAAGGCCAACCTACACGCTTGATCATTCATTAGGGTTTGTAAAACCTTGAGGCTAATGCAAACCATTATTGGAGCTAGAGAATCATGTTTAAGATCATTTGTAATTAATTATAAAATAGTCATGATAAGTAATAAGTAGTTAGATAGATATTTTTCAAGTCATTAGGATAAATTATTCGAGTAAGGCATTTGGTCAGTTGTAATATTGTAATGCCCCTATAATAGGCCTGTGAGCCCTAGTTATTCTGCATATAAGGCATATGAGGCATGTAAGAATGTAAGTTATTTAATCAATAAATATCCACTCTTATTTATTATTTTATTGTGTTGTTTCACATATATTAACTCTAAGCTACATAATTGGACAATATTTTCTAGACCCTCCATCTCTTACTGCACCAAAGGTGCTATTCTACAAATAAATATGTGTGGCTGGTAGATATGCATCCAAATTTGGTGGATATGGAATGATTATAACAATGTAATAATGTAAATAATAATTATAACTCATGAATGATGGCATGTGCATGAAGATGGGGTACAAAAAAGTGGCCAAATGCCCAAAAATGAGCAAAACACGTTGATATTTTGATTAAATTCAAATAACACAATCGTGTTATGGCTCAAAAAATTTGAGCCATAACATGAGCGTGTTATTTAAACAAACAATGCACACAAAATATTATGAAGGGAAAATGTGTATGCATTTTTATGAAAACACAAAGTGTGTACATTCTTTAGAAAAAAAAACTTGCACATGCTTTTATGAAAGAAAAACACATATGCATTTTGCTAAATAAAATTATAAAAAGAAAAAACCTATCCCTTTTTCTCATTTGCAGCCAATATTTTTTGCAACATTTTTCTTTCCCTCAAATCTACATAACATGAGCATTCTTTTTCCATTTGCAACCTAGCTTCACAATGCCATGTCGAAGAAGAGGTAAGTGCTATTATTTTGCATTAGATATAAATTTTTTTTTAATTAGAAAAAAAAAGACTATTTTTGATAAATTTTATTCTTTTTTAATTCTATAACAAATCATGTAAACCTTGAGCCACAAAAAAATTTAAATGATGAATTGCCTCATCTAAACCCTAGGATGCTTGACCCTCTTACCCTTCCAACAAACCATAGACAAAGCCAAGAGGATTTTTTGGGGCATCTAGAGCAAAAAAGTTGCAATTCATGAATTACTTTCAAAATTGAGGGGTTTAACATCAAACCAACATCATCAATCCCTTGCCCCAATATTAGAAGCCATGGTGATGAATGTTGGGACAATCACAAATAAAATAAATCAAAATAGAACTTGTGGAGATTCATGTCATCAATATTATGTAGTAAAATTGTCCTATGATGAAGTGAAAAAGAAACACATAAGCAAAGAAAGCATATGTATTCTGTTTATAGATCTTAGAACCAATGAACCTATTCCATCAAATTTAAAGAGGTTTCCAATACATTGGTGTAATAAATATAAGATAAGAAATACTTTTTGGGATAGACAATGGATGATTTTTTATCAATGTCCATTTAATAATTATGAGGCGTTTCTATATTTTCGAAGAGAAGTATATTGTGAGTTTATCCTTCATCAAATTCCCAATTATTTTGATATGAGGGATTTTAAGGGTAGAGGTGGAGGCTCTACCCAAATTGAATATTTTCCTGAGTTGGACCTTCAAGGAATATTTTTGGCTAAAGATGTTACCAAAATAGTTTTTGTACTAGTCTTTCAAATTCCATTTTATACTTTTAATTTTGAAGGCAAGCCTAAACATTGTTGAGCCTCTAACCTTGATATTACACCATTCTTCTAAAAGACCTCTAAGATGAGGATGATGAGTCCACATTAGTTTAAAATGGAAAGGATACTTAGCTTTGAGAATGGGAGTGTTCCATTTGAGGACTAGGGGAGTATGATCTGAGCCTACTCTTAATTGGGAGGATAAGAAAAAGCAGGGGTGGAATCCCAGTTAGAGGAAACCAAGCATCTTTCTACTTTGACTTGAATCAAATTAACACTTGATATTTTATTAGACCATGTAAATTGGCTTCCTACCAGCTCGAGGTCTATAAGGCCACCAAGAAAGAGGAAGTTATTGAGGTCCAACAAGTTATCAGATAGATCTTGAAGGCCCCCCATTTTCTCAAAAGATTAAAGAGGGGTATTGAAATCACCAAAAAACATGAAATGGTTATGAGGGAAAGAACATATGTAGCTTAGTAGGTTGGTCTAGGTTTCTCTTCTAAGGACAACATTGTTGAGAGCATAGATATTGGAAAGAACCCAATCTTGAGGACCAATACAATAGGAGAAGAGAATATTAAGATGGTTTTATCTTAAGAAATAAGAGAGTCATGGAAGAAGGGTTTCCACATGGTGGCTAAACCACCAGAAGCCCCATCTACGTCAACAACCCAAGAAAGAGCATTAGGCTAGATATGCAAGTACTTTATTTATTGATGTCGATGACAGTCATTTTGGTTTCTTGAATGAGAAATATGTTAGTCTTGAATTATTTGATGAGGTTTTTCACAATATAAATTGTGTATAGGCTATCTATCCCCCTCACATTCTATGATAGAAACAATTTTTTTTTGTTCTTTTGGAGTGTAGCTACTCCAGTGTACTTTGGTTCCCATTTGTGATATCTTTTTTTGTGTTTTTTGTCTTGTTTCTTTGGTATATTTTTTTACCAAGTTTTGATTTGGTAGAAACATTAAATGATTTATGCATCCCTTGCCATGATATTGTGGAGTTTGGTGAGGATGGAGAACAAGAAAAATCTTGACTGGTTGTAATCTTTCCACAAAAAGAAGGGGAGGTTTTAATAGATTTTACAATGGCCTCCTAAGAGGAGAGACTATTTTCTCCTTCTAAATAGGATCCTTGGAAGGGAGGTCCACAATGGGTGGAATTAATAGCTCCATGGAACCAAGATCCATAGAAAATGAAAGAAGAATCTCCATGAATAGCTCCTCCATGACATGATCAACTTTGATGTTTGTTGGTACAATTGGTGTGGGATGGATAGGTTGGTCTTTGAACAAGGACCAAGAGGAAGCCATGAAGAGAGGGACCTATTTGGAAAGGGAAAACTCGAGGTGTCCAAGCTCCATATGGGATTATTGAAGAGTGATAATGGGGGATCCCTTCATAACACAATCAATATTGGATTTCACATAGTTAAACATTGTAGGAAGGATAGCTGGATCTTTGATTAATGATCAAGAGGCTAAAGAAGTTGACCTCGAGGGATAGGAAACCATAGGGCCCCTCTTGACTTGGGTCAAGAGTTTGAAGGAGGGGATAGCCAAACTTTTCTCCTTACTTGGAGGATTTCCTACCTTAGCCACCCTTTCAGAGAAAGCATTATAGAGATGTCCAATTATAGAGCAGATTTGACAGAAGAGAGTAGAGTTTTCATATTCGATTGCTTGAGGCCACCTACAAACACTAGATTCTAGGGTGACCAAGGTTGGTAGAATCTTATTGGGTTCAATTTTGACACAAAAGTGAGCGAACATTAATCTAGAATGGTCCAAGTGGTGGAATTGTCTAAAGAGAGGAAGTTACCAAAGGAATTGGCTAGTCCATCTATGATCTCATCATAGAACCCCAAGATGAGGACCAAGAGCCTTACCCAAGTAGGGAGTTTCATAGCTAGGTGAACTAAGGGTTCAAAAACTGAATACCATTTACAAAGATCCATACTCTTCTTACTGAATAACCAAGGGTCGTTGATTAAGGCCTTCAAATATTCTTCCTAGAGGGAGAATGTGAAGCAAGAAAGGCCCTTGGGGAGCACCGATATTGAAAGGGAGCCTTTAATCAGCCATCTTGAACCAACCCACCTTCTCATTCATTAAATTTTTGGGTGCCTACCTACAAACCTTGTAATGAGAGATTTATCCATTTTCACCATAGTGCGGGCAATGGAAGGATATTTAATTTTGATGGTACTCCCTTCTTGAGAATGAATAATTTGTACCCCATCTAAGCTAATATTTTTGTTTCCCACAAAAGAGATTTCTAGTTGAATAGTTGGACCTAGAAACTAGGCAAGTTGATATTAGGGGAGGGGGAAATAGATGTCCCACCAAGCTAGTGAAGATCATTAGGGGGTACAACCTATCAGAATGCAACCAAATTTTTTCTTGAATTTTTCAAACCAAAGAAACACGAGAACCAAGAGATTCTTACACAACATTTGCATCCACCACTGATCATTTTAAAACCTTTCAAAACAAATTCATTATTATTTGTTTGATCATGTTACTTTTTAAATGTTAAAGCATTTTTTTTGGAAAGATATATCAAATAAATATGTAAAATAATAATCCTCTAAGAATTTTGATAGTCTATTTAAAGTAATCCATTTCATAAAATACAATATTTTTAAAAATTTACTATAACTTATAATACAATAGTTAATTATGGTTATAAGATCCAAATTTAGGCCCTATGCCCACCCATTAGAACTAAGTAAAGGAAATTACACTTAGGGAATAAGTATAAGTGAAAAATGGATCATTCCTATGTTGAACACCCAAAATACTAAGAGGGGGGTGAATCAATATTCTCTTAAACCATTCAAACATTAAACATCCAATCACCAAAGCATGTTTAACTATAATGAGGAAATAAAGCATGGAACATTCAAAACACCACATAACACATGAACACCATGATTTTTATTTGGAAAACCCAAAATGGGAAAACCACGGTGAGGGTTAGCTCACAATATATTATAATTGGTTATATTATATTTACATAAATGCTCACTATTGGTGGACTCACTATCCACAAAGAAAAATATAGAAGAGAGATGGTGGATCACAACCTATTTTTGAATTGTTACAATTGCATCTATTATATACATGAATTACATAGTTCCATTGAAGCACAATAATAATCTTTATCTGATTCTACTTCAGCACTCTACGTCACTCTCCATTCACACAATTATGTTCTTCAAATTAATATTCACAACTTAACTTTGCACTACTCTCCTCAAATTCGCATCACACAATCCATGTCACATTCATTGCATCAAAACACCAAAAATAATCAAACATATATATGTATTTGTGTATGTTAGAATGTGCAAATCAAAATGAATCTAATCTAATACACCAATGAAACATTAGATTAAAGAAACTAAATTAAAGAAAGTAAAACACAAACTCTAAACACAGGCAACTTCTTCAAATTTGTCCCATTGTCCTCTATCTCCAAGGATTCATTTCAAGATGCTGGCTCTCAGTTGTTTTAGACAACAGCTTGTAGAATGGCAACTTGAGAGAATGAGATTAATGAAAATGCATGTGCATTGCTAATATGCTTCAAGCTATGAAATTGAAATGCTAATTAAATGCTAGAAATACTAAAATATGACTATAATAACTACGTATGAAAATCTAGGATTCGAGGTCCTTTTCCACTCATAAGAGGGCCGTATTTATAGATTTTTGAAGGCAAGAATTCAATTGGCCAAGATCGATGGTTGAGTTCAAACCTGTTAAAATGAACGGTGAGAGATCGAGAATTCAAAAAGAAGATGGAAGTTTAAGAGACAGATGGAAAATGAAGAGACAAATGAAAGGTGTCTCTCATAATTTAAATAAATAAATATTTAATTATGTGAGAGAAATGAAATTTTTTTTAATTAAATATTGAAAATATTTAATTATGTGAGAAGAGAAAAAGATTTTTAATTAAAAATTAAAAATATTTAATTATGTGAGAAGAGTGAAGAATTTAGAAAGTGTTTTAATTAAATATTGAAAATATTTAATTAAATGTGGAATGAAGAATATCATTTAAATTTAGAATTTAAACTTGTGATAATTAATGTAAATAAATTGTGAAATCTATTTAATTAATTAAGAGGAAGATAGCATTAATTAAATAAATTTATTTAGACTAGAAGAATATGAAAATAAACAATATAAATAAATAATTAAATTTATTTATATGTAGATGACTTAAAAATATTAATTAAATAATTCATATTTAATTAATTAACAGGTTTGATTAACCGTGACCATTTTTAGATGTGTACATTTTTCCCCTCTTTGAAGTGATGTGTTTTACGCATTGCTTCAAAGAATTTGCCCCTAATTTTGAAAATTTTATTGATGATGCTATATGCTCCCTCGAGAGATAAATCGCGTGATGAGAATGATTATGAAGCTGATTTGGAAGATTTTCAGATGATTTCGGAGAAAATTTGGTGATTTAACTCTTGAAATAGCACTTTGCATAGTAAAAATGCCATTTTTACCCCTTTAAAAGGTGAAAAAGGTGAGAAGTCACTTTCATTTGAACAGTAACCTTTGAGAATTTTGGAGCTCTAAGAGAGATATTAGCGATGTCGATCCCTTATGAGTGCCACAGATTCGAGCGAGGTCGCCGTCATCAGAGACCACCTGCGTATGGACCTTCGGAAAGTCGATCAAAACCTCTATGTGAAATTTTTAATGATTTTCGAATGCTTTTTTGAATTTTTTTGATTTTTGAAATTCTATTTTAGCGCATACGAGCCGTAGTTTAGCGCATAGATTAGATAAATCAGCACATCCAAAGTGGCGCATAGGTGCAAAACAGTTGCGCATAGGATAGATCAAATGGCGCATTGATGAAATTTTCCTACGGAGAATGATAGATTAGCGCATAGGCTAGATTAGCGCATAGATGAACTGTTTTAGCGCATTTGCTTGATAAAATAGCGCATTCATGAAATCGCGCATGCATAGTCTATTTTAGCGCATCCATGGAGTTAAGTTGCGCATCCATGGTTTTAGCGTATTGATTGACTGTTTTGGCGCATGCATGGATTTTTGCTGAATTTCAATTTTTGAAGAAAAATTAGTGCATGCTTGACGATTGTTGCTAGATTAGACAACATATTTTATGCTTTTGAATATCATCAATAAATAGATTTAATAAATTTGTCTTCGTGCTTAAAGAACAAATAGGTCTGATAAATTTTCTTTCATGCGATATGAAAACAAATAGAAATGATAGATTTGCTTTCCTGATTGAAAGTCAAATCGATAGATATTGAGTCATGATGACTGTTAAATTTGTTTCCATGCGATATGAAAAATAAATAGTAGAAATGATTGATAAATTTGCTTCCATGTGATATGTAAAGAAAATAGAAATTGATTTGAACTTGCTTGATGTATTGATTAATTGATGATATCCATTGCTGATTGATTTGCATGATTGCTTGATGATATTGTAAAGGAGGAATTTAACCTCCTCCAGATCAAAGAGAGATTTCCGCAGATGTGGGAGATGATTCCTCGACTGTCCCATGAGGATTTAGGAGTGATAGATCAGTGTGGTTTGAGAGCTCTGTTGAGTATCCCGTAGTATTGGGTCAACAGGGCATTGTTGACTATCTTAGCGGAGAGGTGGCACAACGAGCACAACACCTTCCATTTTCCGACAGGAAAGATCACGGTGACTCCGGAGGATGTTTACAGGATTCTAGGTATTCTTGTGGTTGGAGAGCTTGTGATTTATGATCACAAGGAGATTGGGGGGATAGATGCACTGAGACGGGTCTTCTAGGATCCTCATGTCTTTGGATATGAGCTTCCCTAGAAGGAGATGACAGAGAGATATGCCCCACTACCGTCGGTTTTAGCAGGTATGATCGGTGGTTTCCTTTGTCCTGATCATAGGGAAAAGGGACTATTAGTTGGGTGGGGTAGGATCTTGGAGGACATGCTTCTCCACCACACCAGATATGCATGGGGGTCATGCATGCTTCCCATCTGTACCATGATCTTCATCAGGTCGTGTACACAGATGGGAAGAGTCTCTCCTGCGGGGTGACTCTTTTACAGATATTTGCATGGGAGCACTTTGCGATTACACGCCCCATCGTCCGGAGAGATCGCCCCATTGGATTCCCATATGTTTATGCATATACAGGGCCACTTGTCTAGCCGAGGTTGGGAAAATTAGAGTACTGGGAATGAGTACTTGATGATTTAGATACTGTCATTTGGCGACCTTATGTTGTCTACCAATGATATAGAGCTACCATATATGACCAGATCCAGATACTTGCTTGGGCGGACCCCTTTTATCATCAAGTGGTTTTTGGTGACGAGAGTGCTGAGACAGTTAGGGTTGGTTTAGATGATGCTACAGGGTGTGGCACACTATGCCAGACGCCGAGAGGATGTATCAGAGTGGGGTCCATTTGTGACCATTGAGGCAACCAGGGCAGAGTACTTTGAGTTACAACCAGCTCAGTGGGCCATGCATCCAGAGGTTACCGATGCAGGGATGACAGATGATTACGCAACTTATTTTTACACACATCCCTTCCCACGATTTATCAGTCCAGAGGAGCCTGCCCCATTGATGGGAGGGGTAGTTGTATAGATGGGGCGACAATAGCCCAAGGGACCTCCAGCAGTAGGGCAGCCACAGGGTCAGGCACATGTACCAGCACAAGGAGGGGTACAGGTAGATCAGGCCAAGGATATCGGCGGGGTGGCTATGGACGTGGATGATGAGAGCTCAGAGGAGGAGGAGATGGATGAGAAGTCAGATGAATCAGATAGCGGGGATGACAAGGATGACGGGGGTGGTGAAAAACAAAGATTTTTCTTTGATGTTCCCTTCAGTACGAGGCCACGAACATCCGGAGTGGTGGGTCAGGCCAGTACTTCAGCGCCATCGATTACTATCAGGGCTCCGTCATAGGGATAGGTGGATGCTTTGTAGGTTGAGGTTCAGAATCTTTGGAGTTAGTTAGTACAGGCATAGGTGACCATTAGTCAGTTGTAGGCACAGATCGCACAACCACTACCTCCTGACCCACATATAGCTCAGCTTATAGCTGAGAGAGACAGTTTCAGAGAGCGATGCATATAGGCTGAGGGGGTAGCCGAGAGACTGCTGAGATCAATTGAGAGCACCTCTATTGGAGAGGTTGTAGCAGCGGGGCTAGAGACTGCTTGGGAGGCCGAGTACTATAGGATGAGGTATTTTGAGACAGTGCCACCAGAGCGGTGGATAGCATTTACTCAGTCAGGTACCCGAACTCGGACCCATTCACGCAGTCACTCTAGGAGTGCAACCAGGAGTGTGGGTCAGTTGGTCAGACAAGAGATCAAATCTTCCGAAAGCAGAGATCCGTCGAGACCTACTACCTCTAGAGGTAGCAGCAGTCATGTTCCACGGCCAAATGCCCCTCAGTGATGAGCTTTTTGTACACATTTATAACATTGTATTCGATATATCTTTTTGAAACATTTGATATCCTTGTATTCCTGGACATTTGTTTTGATGAGATCTATGATATGCAGTGATGATTTGATTATGCACATGTTATGGATGATTTATGCACATGTTATGGATGTATGTTTTTACTTTTATATGCTATGTCATGTATGATGATGCAATAATGATATGATACAGG
The DNA here is from genome assembly GCA_007115665.2 of Sequoiadendron giganteum. Lineage (NCBI taxonomy): Eukaryota > Viridiplantae > Streptophyta > Pinopsida > Cupressales > Cupressaceae > Sequoiadendron > Sequoiadendron giganteum. The sequence continues at coordinate 731,234,153 of CM021102.1, forward strand.
ATGTAAATGCTTTAGATGAAATGAGAAGATATGATTTATGATGTAAGATGAACGATAGTAATGATGTAATGGAAATGCACTTATGTAATGAACTTATGATATATGATCTAAATGAACATGATAATAATGATGATGTGAAAAGAATTACATGTATGCAATTTTATTTATGAATGTGTGTGAAATATGCAAATGTATATGTTAATGAATGATTAATGAATGATTAAATAAATGACCATGTATATGATATGTAATGATGGATAATGATCATGATGAATAAAATGAGATGATAATGAAATGAAATGATGATGTAAGTATGCAAGTGTAATGATAATGGAAAATGGAAAATGAATGTGAATGATAATGGAAATGAGATGTAACAAATGTCTAGTCATACTCAACTGTTGTCTGAAAAAGATATTCAAGAATGTGGTCAACCCTCAAAAATCTATTAAAAAGTCCCTCGAAATGCAAATGAATTATGCAGTCCTAATAATGAATTATGCAATCCTAAATGAAATAATGAACCATTCTCCTTGTTTCCATTTTTTGCTGTGTTTAGTTGTCATCATTGAGCCTTTTGATATGTTGAAATTTAGTACTAGCATCAAAGGGTATGTTAGCACCAATGATGACCTGAGTACTGCTTTCATAATGTTTGATGTAGCAAGTTAATACAAGCATCGAGGTATAATTGAACCAAGATGACCTGAGTATTGCTTGCATAAACAGACAAAAGTTAACCATTTTCTTATGCAAATTCCGAAATGTCATCAATGATACATTGTAGAGCATGTCCCATGACCAATTTGCACAATAATAATGATTAACTTACAGACAACAAGCAAAAAAAAAATCATACTTCTTCCTTGTGATTCTAGTTCAGTACATCATTGAACCACTCCAAAGATATGATGTCATCAAACATCAAAACAACAATTGCAACTAATTGCTTTAAGTTTTTCATTCATTTTATTCAGATTAAGATCATCCAATTTATTTTAATCATATGTCAAAGTAGTCATGTATGCTCAGTTTAATTGGACAAGACTACTGTTTCCGATATTCTGACTCTAAACACACGCTGTCGACTACCTGCTAGAAAAGCTTCAAGAAGCGAACTGCCCCCCTAGTGACCTTGAACTCTAAATCTTGCTAGACACAACTGTTGTGATGGATAACCCTCAAATCATCAAGCCATGATGAAATCCTTGTCGTTCCAAGGAGATGATGCAATGTGAATGCGATGGTGAGGTGTGTGTGTAATGCCGATGAAAAGATGGATATGCAGAATGAATCCTAATAGATGAGAGAGCCAAATAAAATCACAAGCAATGCTTGTTTTCCAGGTTTTCACCATTTGTTTTAATTGCACTTTTTCCTGATTTTATGATTTTTTTGTTATTACCAAGACGCATGTTTGCCAGGTTTTCATCAAGGCAATTTTTTTGTTTTTTTGTTTTGTTTTTTTTTTAGGACTTTTTATATTGTTTTGATATTTTCTCAGGTGTAGAACCTTTTCAGATGAATGCTGTTGGTATGATCTTCGAACAGGTCCCCTTATGTTGTTGACAACTGATATGCCCCCAATCCGTATGCTACAACGATAATGAACGGGCCCAGCCAATTAGGTTCAAACTTGCCTTTCTTTTCCCAATTTTGTTGATTTCGAGGGTTTTCTCTTAGAACCAAATCACCCACTTGAAAATTTTGTGGTTTGACTCTGTGATTGTAGCTATGGGACATAATTTGTTGATATCCCTTCAAGTGATTAACCGCAGTTTGATGCCGCTCATCAAACAGTTCCAGCTCCTGCAACCTTGATACTCTGTAGTCTTCATCACTGATTAGTCCTTTGAGTGATACTCGAAGTGAAGGAATCTCAACTTCTAGTGGTAGAATAACCTCTGCTCCATAGACCAAAGCATAAGGAGTAGCTCTTGTCGGTGTCTGAATGCTTGTTCTATAGGCCCATAATGCTAGATTCAATTGGACATGCCAATCACGGCCTGCTTCATTCACTATTTTTTTCAAAATATTTAGAATTGTTTTGTTTGAAGTTTCGGCTTGACCATTCGCTTGTGGATAATAAGGTGTAGAGAACCTGTGTTGGATGCGAAATCTTTCACATAGTTCATCAACATCCTGATTTTTAAAGGGTCTACCATTATTTGTGATAATGGAGTTAGGAATGCCATATTTGCAAATGATATAATTCAAGATGAATGAAGAGATTTGTTTGCCCGTAACAGTTGTTAGAGGAACAAATTCAATCCACTTAGTGAAATACTTAGTGGCTGTAATGATAAATTTATGTCCATTTGAAGATGATGGATGTATCTTGCCAACCAAATCCAATCCCCACTGAGCGAAAGGCCATGTTGTGGTGAAGGGTTGTAATTCCTAAGCAGGAGCGTGAATGAGATTCCCTTGAATCTGAAATTTTGCACATTTCTTCACAAAGGTGAATGATTCTTTCTCCATGGTTCGCAAGTAGTACCCTAATCTTACAAGTTTCTTTGCTAAGGTTAGTCCACTTGAATGTGTCCCGAAAATTCCGCCATGGACCTCTTGTAAGGCCTTTTTTGATTCATTGCGTTCAAGACATCTAAGGAGGGTACCATCCAGACCACGTCGGTATAAGACGTCAACAATTAAGGTGTAATGGGATGATTGACGAATGAAATTTCGTTTTTGATTCCTAGACAAGCTTGAGGGTAAAGTAGTATCTTTTAGGTAAGTGTAAATTTGGCCATATAAGGAAGAGTCAGAACTCGTCAGATGGAAAATGATTTGAGTTTATAGATTGTCATGGGCAAGAGAAAACAATTGTTCCACCAAGAAATCGTACAATTTTTTATTCTCTGTTAATTGGAGTAGAGAGGCGATTGTAGCCACAACGTCTACTACTTTATTATCAATGCGCGAAATCTATATGAGCTTGATATTAACAAAGTATTTCTTGAGATCTTCCACCATTCTTTTGTAAGGTATCAACTTGTCATCTTTAGTGTGATATTCATCATTGATTTGGTTTATAACAAGTTCTGAATCACCAAAAACTTCAAGTTATGTGATTTTCCAGTCTACTACAATTCTTATACCGATTATCAATGCCTCATACTCAGCTATGTTGTTTGTGCAAGGAAACATTAGCCGGTAAGATTTTGGGATTGTATGTCCTTGAGGTGTAATAAAAATAATTCCTGCTCCTAAACCATGTTGAGTGTAAGAACCATCAAAGTAGAGTGACCATGATTGTTGGATATCTACTATGAACACGTCGACATCAGGAAAATCAACATGTATTGGGTGTTCTACTGGTATTGGTGCTTCTACTAATTGATCTGCAATTACTTGTCCCTTTATAGCTTTTCGATCCACATAATGAATATAAAACTCGCTTAAGGTCATAACCCATTTAGCCAACCTGCCAGTTAAGGTTGCCTTACTTAGAAGATATTTGAGTGGGTCAATCTTAGCCACAAGCTTTATTGTATGAGTTAGCATGTAGTGTCATAATTTTTGAGAAGTAAATACCACTGCTAAACAAGCTTTTTCAATGAAGGTATAATTTAGTTGATGACTTGTTAGGGTTCGACTGATGTAATAAATGGCTTGTTCTTTTCCTGAGTTGTCTTCTTGTGCCAATAATGCTCCTAAAGATACTTCTATGGCAGCAATATATAATATGAGAGGTACACCCTGTACTGGTGGAGTCAACGTTGGTGGATTCATGAGATATTGCTTTATCTGATCAAATTTTGCTTTGTATTTGTACTCCCACTTGAATGGAACATTCTTGTGCAAGAGATGTGTAAATGGTAAACTTTTATCTGCCAGTTGAGCAATGAATCTTCGAATGGATTGTAACCGTCCCTGTAAAGAGTGTAGTTGACTAATGTTCCTTGGTGGTGGTACATCAAGAATTGCTTGTGCTTTATCTGGATCCACTTCAATTCCCTTTTCCAACACAATGTATCCTAATAACTTTCCAGATTTTACTCGAAAGACACATTTCTTTGGATTAAGTCTTACTTTGAATTGTTCCATTCGTTTGAAATTTTTAGATAAGATATCGATGTGTCCTTCTCTAGTGTTAGACTTGGCAAGAAGATCATCAACATAATCCTCCATGAATGTATGCATCATATCCTGAAAAATTGTTGTCATTGCTCGTTGGTATGTAGCTCCTGCATTTTTCAATCCAAATGGCATTATGTTCCAGCAATAGGTACCCCAAGGACATGTGAATGTTGTTTTATCCTGATCTTCTGGTGCAATATTTATTTGGTTGTATCCTGAAAATCCATCCATCAATGAGTACATTGCATGTTCAACAGTTAAATCCACAATCATATTAATGTTTGGTAAGGGAAAGTCATCTTTAGGACATGCTTTGTTCAAATCCCTGAAATCTGTGCAAATTCTAATCCTTCCGTCTGGCTTTGAAATAGGCACGATATTGGAAATCCATTCCGCATAATCTATGGACCAGATGAATCCAATGTCAAAAAGTTTCTTTAATTCCTCTTTAACCAACAACGCAACATGTGGATGCATTTTTTCGAGTTTCTATTTTACAGGTTTTGCCCCCGGTGAAATAGATAAATGATGCATGATGAGATCTGGATCCAATCCAGGCATATTTGCATAGGACCATGCAAAACTAATTTGATTATCTTTGAGAAATTTTGTGAATCTAGGTACTTCTTCGTCTGTTAGAGATGCAACCAATTGCAAAAATTTAGGCTTTTCTGTAGTACCTATATTGAGTGCTTCCGTCGGTTCAATTAGAATGGAAGATCTTTCTTGATAATATTCTAGAAGAGTGTCAAGTTTCCCATCCTCTAGCGCCTTAGAAAGGTTTTGACCATTGGATATGCTTTTTATTTTCCTCTTTTCTTGATCTAATACTGCCTTTGTTAGGTTTTCACCATTAGATCTTTCTTTCATTTTTCATTTTTCTTGATCTAATACTACCTTTGATAGGTTTTCACCATTAGATCTTTCTTTCATTTTTCATTAATCTTGATCTAATACTGCCTTTGTTAGGTTTTTACCATTAGATCTTTCTTTTATATTTTTTATTTCATATATGAGAAACTTGGCACTTTCCTGTCCAAAACTCTGATCTTGTGATTCCTCGGTGGAACTTGTTTCGGGATGGGATGAACAAAGAAAGTTTATTATGGTTTTGTCATTTGGAAAAGTTGGAACATCAATGGGTGTGACTTGTTCCTAATCAATGAGTTCGGGATGAACCAAAGGTAATGGATCATTAGGATGAGTAAGGTCATTGGCCGTTAGGGTCATGATGTAATTGTCAACGTTATCATGGGAGAAGTCTAAGATGGTATCTTCCTCAAAATGATCTATCTCACTTTGAATCGAATTGGTCTCACTAAAGTCCTGATCGCTTTGTACGACGTATTCAAGCCGAGGTCTTGAGCTTTCTCCTTGTAAGAATGCAGGTGATAATTTGTGTATCACATCCACCCTTTTCTCTGAGATGAAAGTATTGTCGGAGAAGTCATCCCACTCATATTCATTTGAGTCTGTTTCAAAATTATCTGCTTGAATTCTCAGAACTAATTCAGCTAACTCCTCATTAGAGGGCCTTTGTGTTACTTTTTCCTTAGTATCTTCACCATATCCTAGCCTAGTCTTATCTTTTAGATGCATTGTTTTTAATTGGACAGGTTCAACAATACCCTCTTTCCTTTTACCTAGAGGGCCATTTCCTTCATAACCCATTTGTTGCATGATAGCATAACCCTTTCCATATTGTTGTGTGGGTAACTTGATATGCTGTACGGATTCTTCTTCATCTTTATAGATCCAATCAAGAATAGCTCTATCTTCTACTTCAGTTTCTTTGATAAATGTTCCATTAAACTTGGTGATGGGGGGTGAAGTTGAGGCTAAAACGATTGCAGCCTGTTGTGTAGATGTTGACGACTGATCGTGGGATCTTGGAGATAGGGGTAGATTGGAGAGAGATAAAGAATATTCTCCCACCCCATTATCTTTCAATTTTAACTTGGTGCCAAAATTGCTTATCATTTCTTGCGCTTGTTCTTTGTTTTTGTAGGTAGAGATGGCCAAAGCCTCTCTAATATGTGGGACGAGTGTGTCCTGAGTTGCTCTTAGGTTAGAACAAGTTTGACTGCTAATGTGATCAGCGGGTATTGTTACTTCCTGTCCATCATATGGAAAATTCAAACATTGATGATAAATAGACGGAACAACTTGCATGTCATGGATCCATGGACGACCCAATAGTATGTGATAGGTTAGATCCCGATCGAGAACTTGAAAAAAGGTATTCTTCACAACAGGTCCCACTCTAATTGGTAACATGATGAGACCTTTGGACGTCCTTTCCTCATCATCATAGGCCTTGATTGTAATTTTCCTCCGTGGGTCTATAGAGTCTACTGAATATCCCAAAGCTAGGACCAATTTCAAAGTACAAATATTTAATCCGGCTCCCCATCTATGAGAACACGTCTAATGTAGGCTTTGTGAACCATGACTTCTAAATAGAGTGATGAATTATGTGGATGGGTTATGGATGAATCATCTTCTTTAGAAAAAGATAAACATGTGTAGGAGGACAAGTGTCCCACCATGGCTTGAAATTTATTGATATCTAGATTAGGGGATACAGTTGTATCAATGAGGGCCTTTTCCAGAATGTCCTTATGTGCAGGTGATAACTTTAAAAGTTCCAAGATAGAAATTTGCGCTGATGTTTTTCACAGTTGATCAACCAAATTGTATTGACTTGGAGGGGGAATTGCTGCTTTAGATGAGCTGCCTTTGACAATGATTTTGGCTTGTCCCCTTGTCCTAACATTGACCTCTCGATATTCTTGCTTACCTTTAATTCGGATAGCATTGATTTGAGGATCATTAGTATAGATATGATTGATAATAATATCGTGGATGTTATTAACATTCTTGCCCTTGTCACTTGAGGATTCCCCTTTTTTGATAATTAGGGAGTGGATTATTGAATGCTTGATGGTCATTATTGGCATTATGTCCCTCAATTGTGATGGTATGATTATCAATCAAATCTTGAACAATATTATTTAACCCTTGGCAATTGTTTGTCTTGTGACCTTTGCACCTATGATAATCAGAGAAGTGTGAGTCATTCCAAGATGGTGGTTTAACTCGAGGCTCATAGTCTGTTTGTGGTGGCAATGTAATAGCGTTTTGATTCAATAATTATTTGAGAATGGAGTCCAAAGATTGGCCCAAGGGAGTGAAACTCAGTTGACTTGAAAAATATGATGTTCTGGGCACATTTGAATTTTGATTATTGCCAAAATTATTTCCACGATTGTTAGTTGTGTTTCCTTGATTGGAAACATTGCCTTGGGTGCTAGAATTTCCAGTATTATTGTTATGTTGAACACCTGACACATTAAGGACGACAGGTTTTGTATTTACGTTGTTAGCACCAACTACCCCATCATTCACAACTTTTTTATTTCGAGTCCAAAATCGTGACTTGTCATTGTTGTTATTATGATTGTTGTTGTTGTTGTTGTACGAATTTGAACCCTCTATCAATTTTTAGAACTCCACGCTTGATCAATGCACCTTCAATAGTAATTGTGTTTTCAATAAATTTTTCAAATGATTGAGGACAGTGAAGGTTTAGTCTGTAACTCATTTCTTGATTAAGACTATCGATGAAGATCTCCATCTTTTCCTTTTCAAGAATAGGACGAGAGTATCTAGCAAACACCCTTCTCCACCTTTGCAAAAATATAGTGAAAGATTCCCCTACTTTTTGTTTTATCTTACAAAGATCAAGCATGGTTATCTGGTGTTGGATGTTGTAAGAGTATTGTGATATTCAAAGGTTTTGATGAGGGGAGTGATCTTTGAAAGCCACTCCATGGATTGTCCACCTAGACTTCATGGAAACAACCACATTAAGTAGGTATCGTCATGAGCAAATTCTAAGCTCATATTTCAGAAATCCCTTACATGCTCAATGGGGTCAGTTTTCCCATTATACCTATCAAACTTAGGGATTTCGCATGTTTTGGAAAAGGAATCATTCAAAGATTTCTATCAAATGGATAAGGACATATTTCCTCCAAAACATACTTCTTTGTTGCTCCCCCTTGCATTTATTTTATTTGCCCTTGTAATTCCTTGATCTGTTGAGTAAGGGCACTAAAATATTTAAGAGGGGTTTCAGGATTTTCTTTAATCCCTTCTGTGTCAAAATCAGCAGGTAACTTAGCTCCTTGATTAGCTAAAGAAAGAAAATATCTCTCCTTGTTTCGTTCTAAAATACTTTCCATAAGAGTGTGGAATTGAGGATCCTGCTCTGCTTCTTGAAGTTTTTCTTCCGTTAGCTCTTTAGTATTTGAATTGTTAAAGAGGTTTTCCTCCCTCTCACTATTATCACCCATTTTGCTCACTGTACTTTTGTCTTTTTCTATGTGCTTTCAAGATCTCGTGGTAACAGGCATAAGCTTTACTCAAATCCTACTAACTTTGATCAAAGGAATGAAATAGTGCAATGGTGATGGATATGAAAGTCAAGATAGAATGAAGATTCTATGAATTAAAAGATTTTTTAATCTTTAGCTTGTGAATCCCTAATTAAAAGGATGAAAATCCTGTTTGCGGGAATTAAACCAAAGATCAAAAATAAAGATGATTTTGCACTTTGTGAAGTTTGATCTTGGCTTTGTAGAAAGATGAATTTAATGGATGCCTAATGTGCTTGAGTTCTCTATTATAGAATTTGATTTGGACGAGTAGCATATGTGATTGCAAGTTGGGGAATATAAGAGGAATGAATATGTTGACTGTGGTTATGCCTTTGAGAAAGGGCTTTTCTTTGAAAGAAAGATCTTGAGTATAAAGGTTCTACAGCATAATCATCAGTGAAACCTCCAATATAGTCGTGATATCGATGAATAAAGGTTCTGTGTTCAAGCAAGACCTTTCGACTTTGATATAGAAGTTTCCTCTTCTTGAATACCTTCTTATAACTGAGAGACTTCTTGGGCTTTCTAATATTTCTTTCTAATTACTTCTTAGCAAATGTTGTAGACTTCCAAACTCTGAGCATGGGAAAGACTAGACTGATAAAACTTGATTTCTGAAAGTCAGAAAATCACCTAGGCTCAAAAAATAGATGCGCCAAAATAGAGACTAAATGCGCTAAAACAGAGCACAGATGCACCAAAAAAGAGCACAAATGCACCAAAACAGAGCTTAGATGCGTCGAAACAGAACACAAATGCACCGAAACAAAGCACAGATGCGCTGAAACAGACCTGGGATGTGCTAAATTACTTCTGAGACCAACATGTTTTGACAGTTTGATAAAATTTTCTTATTTTGGATGATCTTAATCTGATTTAAATGTGAAAAACACAACATAGCAGACAGTTGTTTTGTTAATCCTAAAATCTAAACAAAGAGTGTATGTTATTGAGATTTCCACAGGTTTTAAAAAAGATAAGCACTTCAGTTAGACTCACTCTTAATTTGTCAAATAGTTCATCATAGTAATCACAACCCACAGCTTAAAATCACGTCGACTCACACAGCCTTGTCACCCCCTAAAGGGTGCCCGTGTTTTTGTCTTTTCCAGGTGCGTACTCAAAGTGACGGAAGTGGATACCGAATCCCTTGAGCAAACAATCCGTGGCAACTATATGGTGAGTGTCTTGGGGGAAAATTCTTCCCTCCCCTTGCACCGTGATTAAGATGATGTTTGGATACTGACATGGCTGGATTTCTACACTATGGTTCATAGTAAGGGTATCCGTTCAGTGTGGCAAATAGATATACTCCCTCGAGAGACCTCCCAACCTTTAGAACAAAGGTTTTGGGGATGGTTATCCTGCGCACTACTGTCAAGTTGGATTTTCATCAACAACTTGATTTTGATTAAAGTGGGTTGGAAACCTTGGATTTAGGTGTTCCCACTTAGGTCGTTCCTCTTGGGTGAGTAATTTTTCCCACAAGATCAGGCCTTCTAAAGGATGTAATAAAACATTAAATTGTAGAAATAAAAGGTAAGTTTGGTGTTCTGATCACCCAGTTAAGGGGAGAGCATAAACCTATTACCCACAATCACAACAAACAATAATGATTCAATTTTAAATCCCCAAATTGACAAATTCTCTATACCAAGTGAAGATGTTGCTTCACTAAAAACATGGGATTCATTTTAACCAAAAGAAAATTTATGTTTAGTGACTATCCTAGGATTGGTTAATTCAAATTTAAATGTCTACCCTAGGATTGGTTCATTCTGTTAAAAATAACATTTGAAAAATCCTGTCTGCAAATGGCGTCGGAATCAGAATTCAAAATTTTTACAACTGTATGCGCCAAAATAGGACGTCTATGCGCCGAAATAGGACGTCTATGCGCCAAAACAAGTCATGTATGCGCCAAAATATCTCACAGGAATGCGCTGAAACAGAGTGTCTATGCGCCGAAACAGGCCATGGATGCACCGAAACAGTTAACGTATGCACCGAAAGATCTCATAAATGCACCAAAATAGTCCTCGTATGCGCCGAAATGAGACTCATATGCACCAAAACGTGATTTTTGTCTGTCACCTGTTAGAAAAATCTGCAAAAAGAAATATTAAATGCGGGGCTTGGCCCCACGGAGGGCACCAAAAATGTGTATGTTAGAATGTGCAAATCAAAATGAATCTGATCTAATACACCAATGAAACATTAGATTAAAGAAACTAAATTAAAGAAAGCAAAACACAAACTCTAAACACAGGCAACTTCTTCAAATTCATTCCATTGTCCTCTATCTCCAAGGATTCATTTCAAGATGTTGGCTCTTAGTTGTTTTAAACAACAGCTTGTAGAATGGCAACTTGAGAGAATGAGATTAATGAAAATGCATGTGCATTGCTAATATGCTTCAAGCTGTGAAATTGAAATGCTAATTAAATGCTAGAAATGCTAAAATGTGATTGTAATAACTACGTATGAAAATCTAGGATTCGAGGTCCTTTTCCACTCATAAGAGGGCTGTATTTATAGATTTTTGAAGGCAAGAATTCAATTGGCCAAGATCGACGATTGAGTTCAAACTTGTTAAAATGAACGGTGAGAGATCGAGAATTCAAAAAGAAGATGGAAGTTTAAGAGACAGATGGAAAATGAAGAGACAAATGAAAGGTGTCTCTCATAATTTAAATAAATAAATATTTAATTATGTGAGAGAAATGAAAAGGTTTTTAATTAAATATTGAAAATATTTAATTATGTGAGAAGAGTGAAGAATTTAGAAAGTGTTTTAATTAAATATTAAAAATATTTAATTAAATGTGGAATGAAGAATATCATTTAATTTTAGAATTTAAACTTGTGATAATTAATGAAAACAAATTGTGAAATCTATTTAATTAATTAAGAGGAAGATATCATTAATTAAATAAACTTATTTATTTAATTAAACTAGAAGAATTGGAAAATGAACAATATAAATAAATAATTAAATTTATTTATATGTAGATGACTTAAGAATATTAATTAAATAATTCATATTTAATTAATTAACAGGTTTGATTAACCGTGACCGTTTTTAGATGTGTACAGTATTAAGTATAACATAAATTAAGTCAACCTAATTAGATGTAATATACCCAAAATATAACATGTCGACTCCAAAAATTATCATCCATATAACGTGGCATAATTCAACAATCAAAATATCTTAAGATAGGTTGTCATGGACCTATAAAAGATCCCACAAATGATAGCAATACATATTTAACCTTTGCATACCTTTGAATGTGTTAGGACGACATGACATAAGACCTAAAACAAAAACCTTCAACTTTGTATCCAAATCTAGACATGTAGACCTCAAAACTTGATGTCATCTAGAATCCATGCTCTACTAACATATGGAAATTATCTTCAAAATCGTAAGGACCAAAAGTCATCCGCAGAGAAGTGCGGATTCTCCCACACAAACAAACTATATGGAAAGCAACTATGAAATGGCAGGCCAAACTTTGTTACTCATAACTCTCAATCCACTTGTCCAAACATGATGAAATATTGGAATTAGGTACATCTAACATCTAGAAAAAATATGTTAGAAACATAGGGAAAAATATTCATTTGTGGAGTTTTGCAGACCCAAAAATTGGTGCACTGTTACAATAAAATTGTAGAATTAACACTTGGGGTGAGTCTTGGATCACGGGGGTCCAAAAAGTGGTGATATGACCCAAAAATAGCTGATGATTTTTTTATTCAAATTTGATGAAACGAAAAGGGTTTATTGATAAAATTGTCAACTTTCCACCAACATAAGATATGACATTTGAAATTAAATAGATAATTATTATTAATTTTCTACATGCATTCTGCATAAAGTTCTGATTGATAGGCTAATTGAAACAAATCTATAATTCTCAAATGATTTCACATTTTTTGAATCCAAAATATGTAGCAAATTCTATGCTTCCCATACTATAGGATAAAAATAAGAAAAAAAAAAATCATAATTTTTTTACCATGTTATTGTTATCAGACAAACAAGTTTTAGTATTTAAAAAAAAATTCTAATAAAAAAATCAGAACTAATTATTTACTTGCAAAATAAAATAAAATGGCACATCTGAGCATGTGTCCTCTACTTATATTGAAATTTTCAAAAAAAAAAATCTTGTATTTGTATTGGTCAAACATACACCTTTTTATTTTTTTCCTAAAACTTTAGTACTGTTGTATTGAAATTTCAAAATTTCACCAAATAGATTTACTTTTTTCCAAAAGAGGACCAGTTTCTTAGAAACTACATTCAATTTTCTAATAAAATTGTTCTTACATATTTTTCAAATTATGTTAATAACCTATTCAAATTTTTATGTCAAGTTGTGTAACTCTGTTTTTCTAAATTTTCATTGCCACTTAAGGGCCTAGTTTGGACCCTCATGATCATGCACTAACCCACTTAGTCAAATTTCCACACAATTGAACTTTTTGAACCAAATCAACTTATAAAAAATGTTTTCCATAAAAACTCAAAAAGCTATTAGGATTAATCAAAATGATTTGCAACAATGTTGACATCAATGTCAATACAATATCACATTGTTATGTAACATCCATGCTCATGTTTCCAAACAACATCATCAATGACAAACTTAAACAATCCCTCCCTTTGTCATTGATGGCAACATGCCAAAGATATCCAAATTTCACATCAAGGGCAAAGGGGACCTATACAAAATATTCTAACTCTTACCAAAACTCACCATAAATGATGTAGTCGTATATATAGTTGGAAAATAAAGAATTGAATCCCCATGAGTCATGTACCAAAGGAAAAACCAAAAAGGTACTAATTTTTTTCTTTATATTGTCCACATATATACAAATAATCTGAACATAAATACACAAAAAGATAAAGAATAAGTCAACCAGAGGTGATTGATGTTTGTAACTTATTCTGATGATATTCTTAGGATTTCCTTCCATATTCCATTCAAACTTAGCCTCCACAAGAAACTTGTTATGTGTTTCAAACTCTAATAAAAGTTATTATCCTTCTTGTGGAGTAGCAGGTACCAAATTCATCTTCTTTGCTTTATGAAAATTAAGAATATATTTTGAAATAAATACAAATCTAGGATTGACTAGATCCGTTACTTCTCCAAAATGCAGGATGATATGTTATTTTTGTGCTTACAATTGGAATAATTTCTTGTGTAGATCTTCAATTATGTTCTTTGGTACTTTGGTGAGGTCAGCAACTAGGTCATATGCACTAGATGCAACATTAATCTAAGACTCAATGGAGTCCATATCCTTTTTTATGCTTTGTGTGGCTCCAAGACACTTCATGCCATACTAGTACAAATCCTTTTACTCATCTAGACATCCTTCCACATCCTTTAACAACTCTAAAAATGTCTTATGTGTAATGAAACATCTCTTAGTTACTTATAGCATTTTCTTATCATTGATTATTTTTTCCACTTGTTTCTCAACTTCTTCCTTCAATTCGGATGCATAAGTCTTAAAAGAATCAATCAACAATTTTAATTTTTCCATACTAGATAGTGTGGTGTCAACATTTGATCTAGGAATGATCTCTTGGAGTTATTTGACTGCTTCTTCTATCAATTCTCTAATCTTCTCATGTATTTCAATTATTTCTTTTTTGGTGGATGCATGAAACATGTCGCCCAGTTGAAGATTATGGATGGGAGGTATCTTCTCCATATCAACATTTCCTTCATACATTGGTAGCTGCAACAGTTGTGGAGACACAACTGGTTGAAAACTAGGATGTACTCTCTAGAGGAGTTGAAAGATTCACTAGGATCATTTTTTGCTTCTACAACCTTTCCTTTATCCTCTGCAATACCAGAGTCAATAGGATTGCCTCTTTCTGCATCTCTAGATTCATATCCTTTTCTTCATCTTCCTCATTCTCTTATTCTCTCTCTTCACCACCTTTTTCTTCATTATCATCTCTTTTTACATTCTCTTCCTCTATAGTGTTTTCAGTATTGGTCAAAGGAGTAGTTTTTTCTTGTGTTAAAGGAGAAGTAATGGTATTCCCCTTTCCAATGTCGCCTCTGATCATTGCATCATTATCATGTCCTTTTTTCATATCCTCCACTTCCATAGGAGTGTTGTCCTATGCAACATATACATTTATAGCATGCTCGTGTTGATCATCATCTATTTGCACTTCTTCTATATTTTGTTCCAAAGTAGTGGTATTATCATTTACTCCTTCAACCATTGGAAACAATCCTAGCTTCTCTACAATATCCTCTACTTTATCATTGTTTTCCTTTTTTATCCTCTCCAAATCATCTTTTTCTTTACCCATAAGGGTGGTAACCCTTTGTTTGGTCCTCATCTCCTTGCTAAATACACTAGCCATTGTGGTTCTTTCATCCTCAGATAATGGGGCATTCACTCTCTCCAAATCTTCTTCCTTAAGCATTTCATGTTCTTTTATTGCCTCTTGTCTCCTTTCCCACAAAATGTTCCAAAAATATTCAAGAACATGTATATCATTTTAAAATATATTGTTATATAATACATCTAACTTCATGGGGGAATGAGGCCTTATTGGTTTCATTTTTTTCTTTTTCTTTGCCTTTACCCAGAATCTTCTTTACTTCTACTTGGTCTTCTTCTTCTCTAGAGAATCCTTCTTGGCTTCCTTATTCTTTTCCCTTATATGTATCTTGAATGCTTCTTTCTATTTGTATATCTCCTCATTGCTCTCAGAGTCAATGATATCAATTATTCTCCTTTTGGTGCTAGCTTCACCTTGTGAAGCATCGCTTTTTTTTTTGTAGACCAATGGGGGTACATATTCTTCCAATTCTCCTTCTTCTTCAGTAAATTTATGCCAATATCCTTCTCTCTAATTTCTTTTTGTTTAACTCTTGTTTTTGCAGGGGTAGTAGGAGGTGCGGTGGCAACAATTTTCTTCTTTTCTGCCCTAGTAGTTTGTGCAATTAGAGGGGATTTCTCCCTTACCAAAGGACTGATAGTTGTCTTCCTTTTCTCTCCAGTAGAAGGCAAAGCCTTAAAGGACTTCTGGATATATGGTGGAGTGGTGGTTGATCTACTAGATCTCCTTGAGCTACCTGAAGCTTCACAAGCACTCATATCTTCTCTAGATCTTTGTCTTGCATACTTCACTCTTTCCTTTGAAAGACCCGTTTCTTTAGCATATACATCAACTATTGCATCAAAATTCTTCTTGATCTGTTATTTCTTTTGTTCCATGTGAATTTCCATGGAAATTTTTTCATAAGTCCCATATCTAGGGTTTTTGGTATCTTTGGGGCTCTTTAACAAGATGTTTGCATAACCATTAAGATCTACTTTTGTTACCTCGTAGCCTAGTCTAGGAACCCAAAGAGTTCTTGGTGCCAGTACCTCCATAATGTATTAGTTTGTAGATACAAGAAATT
The DNA here is from genome assembly GCA_007115665.2 of Sequoiadendron giganteum. Lineage (NCBI taxonomy): Eukaryota > Viridiplantae > Streptophyta > Pinopsida > Cupressales > Cupressaceae > Sequoiadendron > Sequoiadendron giganteum. The sequence goes on from CM021102.1 coordinate 731,250,138, forward strand.
TGATATCATTTTTGTATCTCTCCACAATTGTACTCATAGTTCTCTCTCTCATGCATTCTTTTTTGGAATACTGCGAGGAAAGTAGTAAGGGAATCATCTTTTTCTTTGACATCTCCAAGACTCCTCATATGATCTACAATTTTATGTGCAATATGTCTTCCACTTAGGGTAAGTGCACCAATCCGTGACACAATTTTGGCTCTTAAGATGCCACTTTTTTTTCTTTTTTTCTGAAATCAACAAAATCTGATTTGCACGAGAAAATGAAGATAGTTATGCTCAAAATTTCAAGATGTGACAAGAACAAAAGTTGAAGTGCTCCGAGTCTACTTTCTAAGGTACTATTTTTTTTGAAATTAATGAAGATTAAGGGTCTCAAAAAGGGGTGGGGAGGGGTGGCGGGGCGGGGGGGTGAAATGCATCCTATTTAAAAAAAATAAAATAGCATAGCACTTGAGGGCTCCCCCCTTTTTGATTTACTTTATTTTAGAATTATAAAAATCCCAATGGTGAGAATTTAATAACACCATGTAATTTATCCTCGTTCTTTCAGATAATTTTTTTAATGAATAAATAATATTTTATGAATTTTCAAAGTGGACACATCCTGAAAAGCTAAAATTTGAGTGTGCTCCCCCCAACGTTTTTGCAAACTAATCAAAAATTGATTCTTTTTTTTCATCATGTGTAGAATGGAGTCTAGTTTCAAAAAATGTAATTTGTTTCACGTTTCGATGAACGAGTAAAATTCTATCCTAAAACTAGCACATGCTGGTTTTTGACCAAAAATAGAGGCATTTACAATAGAAGCCATGGATCAAAACCTTAACTAAATCAAAATGAAAAAATAATTATATATTTAGATAGCTGAGAGAGAGGTAATGTTATCACGATTTTTTTATAAACTTGCATTAAAAGACACACAAATGAGATGGGAAGCATAAATGAAAATATGAGGAAATTTGGAAAATCCTGTCAATTAACACATCCAAAGTAGGCCATTTGGCGAGCGCCAAATTTGGTGCTCGCCAAATGGCCTGCTTTGCACATAACCAGAATTTACCCTCTTTGGTCAACAACTTTGATAATGCTTAGAGTGCACATTTTATGATCATATATGGATAGTCGAGGTTTTAGCTTTCATACCTTCTCTAACTCATTAGCATAACTAGATAACTCTTTATCCCTCCGAAGACTCTATCTCTCAGGTCTCACTCCCTCCGATGTGACCTAGACTACTCTCTCAGTCCAATCCCCTCTCTTAGGTCTCTCTTCCCTCCCACATAGGTACCTAAATAAATCTATCTTGGTCAAACCCCCTTTCTCACGCTCCCTCTCTCTCTCCCTCTTTTGTCTTTTTGTCTCTCTCACGCCATCTCCCTCTCTTAGGTTGTTATCTTTCTCTCTTTGTCTCTCTCTCTCAAGTCTCTCCCTCCTACCCCTCTCACTCTCTTAGGTCTGTCACTCACTCCCTTTATCTCTCTCTCATTCCCTCTGTCTCACTCACTCTATCTCTCTCCCTCTCTCTCAGGTATCTCCATCTCCCCTCTCTCTCTCTCTCACACTCCCTCTCTCTCCCTCTCTCCTACTATGTGTCTCTCCCTCTCTCAGGTATCTCCCTCCCACCCCATATCCCTATCTCTCTCAAGTATCTTCATCCTACCCCCTC